>JAPYZM010000185.1:0-56165 GCA_030522845.1 Psyttalia concolor
AAATACTAAAGTTGAGTCGCCAAGTCGTAAACATGCAACACATATGCCAGATTATTTTACATTTCTGCGATTTATTATTTTTTTTATATATTTTTTTTTTCTCTCCGCGGGCGGGGGCCCCCCAAACAAACCCCCCCCCCCCCCCCAACTCTGCCACTGCATTCGTATATTCGTTTATGTATGCGCATATATTTATGTGTTATGTACCCCGTCTCCATCTCCCTCCCCCTGGAAGTTATTTTTGGAGCATCTGAACTGTGTGTACACATTATATGCGATACATAATGTTCATTGGGACAACGGGGAGGGGGGTTGAGGAAAAGGGGAGGTTCGGGGAAGCGGGATGGAGTAGGAGCGAGAGAAGTTGAATGTGAAGCGCGAAAAACAACATTCTACAGCTTTTAAAATACGTTCGGCTTAGCCGAAGCGAGTTCGAGAAGTTATCGAGAATTATTGAGTCGAGGAAACGAGAGGACAACAAATGCATATGAAATTATTGGATGAAATTTATGCATTAACAACAACGACCTTCCTCACTGTTTACTTGATTGAATAACAAGGAAAATATAGAGTGTCAGTATCTCGGGGCCCGAGATATTTCGGTATCGAGCGAGCACTGAGTGGATGACAACGTGATAAAGTACTTTATCGATATTCATCGGAGACGATTTTTTTTTCCTTATCAGTGGACAACTCTTCCCACTGCATCCCAATGATCAAAGGAAATTATTCATTTTCGAAAGCTAACGATTGGATAAATCGTGTTACGCTGATACTCGAACACTTCCGTGTAGAGAGTGTTTTCATATTACTAGGGTCTTATTTCACTTTTTTTTTTTTCGGCAACTGTCGAGAGGCAATGGCGGAGTAAAAGTGAAAAGGAAAGTTGCATTTAGTGGGTAAGTGGGTCAGGGGCGAAGGAGCCTAGACTACTTGCCCTCTTGCCTTCCTTTTATCTGTTTCGTTGTCACCGAAATATCGACTCACTTCCACTTTCTCTATTATTCGCAGAGCCACTGACTATTGTGGGGGCAAGAGGGGGAGGGGTGAGGGGAGAAAATTGTGGGTTTGCGAGGTGTTGAATGAAGGAGAAGATTGAACATGAAAATTGTAACGTTGGAGGTTGATTATGTTGACTCAACGGTAGCATCGTTTGCCAAAGAGTATAAAGTAAGACCAACTGCAGATCGCAGAACTGGGTCAAGGACAAGACAGAGCCATTCGTAAATGGCTCCATACGCTAATGTACTCAATGTGATTTTAATGGAATTTTTTGGCGCTTTACAAAGCACTGATGGTCTTATTGATGTATGATTTCAGGGGACACGTAGAAGTAGATAAAGAAGACTACAGTGAAGATGTTCAGTTTTCATAAACCGAAGGTTTATCGGTCCACCACCGGATGCTGCATATGCAAAGCCAAATCCAGCAGGTAAATCCACAATTTGCTCTACAGCCTCATAAAATTAAAAATTTTATCCAATGTCTCTTAATCGTCACTTTTTGATCAATCCAATACTCGTTTTGAGCTTCTGAAATTAAACATTCAAGTTTGAAAATTGTTTTAGTGAGGGAAGAAAATGGCGATTTGTTGGACATAAATAATGGCATATTTATTTATTAAACGAAAGCTCTGAAAAAATACTGTTTATAAATCAATGTTTTTCACACTTTTTGATGGGAAAATTGTGATGCCCAAAATTATGTAAATCTACAGTGCAATTAAGACGGTGTCGCTGTCGACTGTAGAGCTACTTTAAGAGGAGCCTCGTCACTTTATCGCCTCTTAAATATCAATTGCTCTGCACCGATATCACAACTCAATGAAAAAGATGACCGATTCTATCTACACCTTTAATTCTGCATTTAAATGATGAATTCATTCATTCAATATGTTTTTTGTTGTTTAATCGCGAAAGCAAGTGATCATCTGACTTTAAACAAATATTTCCATTTCCTTTTCTTTAGCTCCCGTTTCACTGATAGCAAACGATACGAAGACGATTTTTTCCCCTGCTTTCTACTCGAAGAGAGACGCACAGGCGAAATCTGTAATGCGTGTGTGTTGCTGGTAAAAAGATGGAAAAAACTACCGACTGGAAGCAATCGAAATTGGAGTCACGTAAGCCACCATTTTATAGCTCCTTATCGGCAGTTTGAAAAAAATAGCCGGAGGATATAACAACCGATGTATTTACTGCTTCGACTATTTTTACGCTGCCTTATCATCAACTCGATTCTCTTCGCCTGAAATCTAACATTTTTCGGGATTTTCACAGGTTGTCGATGCCCGAGCCGGACCGGGAATAAAGTCCCTCACGAAATTCAAGTCGAAGAACAAAAAGAAGCTAAAGGAAACTATGGAGAAACTCTCGAGGAAGAAGACAATGAACAAACAGGACGACGACCGCGAGCAGAGTCCAGCAATGAGCGATGATTTGAATGGTTTGTTATCTAACAATATTTTTAGGGTGTTTTTTTTTATCAACTCGATAAACCTCAAATCCCATTTTCCAGATGACGAGATGACAGGATCTGGTAGCAAAGGATCTAGTCGAGCTGGAAGTCCTGAGGGCTGTGATGACGCAATGACAACAAACAAAAGACTTAGTAACAAAAATAACTACAGTGAATTCATTGATATGACCTATTTCAAAAGGTTCGTTCTACTTTTGTATTTAAAATTACCTCATGACTTTTTAAAAAATATGAAAAAACATTTTATAGAAGAGAAATATTGCATAATGTAAAGTGGCATTGCTCAAATATTTTAGATATATTGTAAAAAAAAGTTCTTTCAATGTATGCATTGACTAATCCCATTGACTCACCCCCAGGGAGAGAATCTGCTGTGGAGAAATCTTCAAAGGTCTCTGTGGAGAGGTAATAGTCGATCCATCCCTAATGAAGCGCTGCGTCGCTTGCTTAGCCCATCAGAGACGTCAACGAGAGGCAAACGTTCAAGCGAACACAAGTCCATTCCACAGTTCAGCTTCAGCGAGTCCTGTACACAGTGCAGCCTCGTCAAGTCCATCGCACAGTGTCGATTCATCTTCAGATCCATCAAAAACTACTGGAAAGACATTCAGCGACTCTTCCTCAGACTCTGGCTACGATGAGTCTTCCAATCCGGGTATTGGTGAGAGTAAAATCATTAAGAGTAGTAGTAACAATATTGTCACGAGTATCAAAGTCCATCAGATTAAAACGATACAATTAGAAACAGCCGCACTATCAGAAACTGTCAGGTTAACGAGCGAAGTACCTATTAAATTAGTACCCATTAAGCAGGGGGAAAAATTCATTTGCAACCCACTCTCAACACTCGTCACACCATCAGGTGCTTCACTACCAATAGCTGTCCCCAATAATCCACTCGTTGATTTTTCTATTCATGCTACAAGACAATCTGTCAGTAATTAATGACATAACACCTGATTACAGGTATCACAATAATTTAAACATACTTTTTTTTTCTTTTTTCTCTTTCTTTGGTGGTAGTCAAGGCGTACTGGAGACTCTAATTTCGTTGATCGAGTGAATGAAACTTATGAAAACTTCCAATGCAAGATATATACTTGAAGTCTCCATTCTTAATAACGTGACGATATTTTCTTTCTGATAATATAATGCTATAATGCACTATTGAATTAGGGATACTTGCAATTAAAATTATATTCAAGTGATCGTGAAAATTTATTGTTGTATTTTTTTTTCTTGTAGTTATACCCAGAGAAAAATTGCCTATGGTGGGTGAGTGAAAAATTTAATTATTGGAATTGTGCATAATCGAGATATGTTTGAAGAAAATTTGAAAATGGAAGGAAAAAAATTGAATATTGATACACCAAAATGCTGTGATGAATATTTAAATATATGATATGGTTCATATTTAAAATTTATAATCTAAGAGGGCAGCTTTTTCGGTATAGACTAAAATTGTGACGAATTTTTGGATTTTCTCATTGATAATATGACACCCTATCCACAGTACCGATTTTATCTGGGGTTAAAGAAAAGTGTGAGTGTGAAAGTTCTTAGATGCCAATAATGTTACTCTGACGTTTGGGGCCAAGTTTAAAGTGAACAATCATTTGTGATTGAAAGAAAAATGCATTTTTTGTCGTTCGTGAGAAGAAAACTAGTAAACTCCATGACGTTAGGCGTAAGGAATTCGTGCTAGAATGTGTTAATATTCATCAGTCGTTAAAACATAATTAACCGATGCGTCATGATCATTAGTAATAATGGGGATAAAAGAGGGGGGAAGTCAATTATCGGACTGAGGAATTGGGCAAATGGACTGAGTACTAGACTGTTTGAGAGAAAATGAAAAACGTTATTGAGAGAGATAGATCGACAAGACGTCAAGACTAGTTAAGCTATTAGTATAAGGTATTTTCTTCACTTCGATATTAAGAATTGAGAACAGCACAAGGAAGTTACCTCTCGAACCCTCCGATCATTTTCTAGCCTACTAAAAACAAAAACACTGGTCACAAATCAAAGACGAGACACAAAGATTAGTTTTTAATTGTAAATGTGCAATATTATATTCTTTGCGTCTCTACAAATTGATTTGGTATTATTTTTTTTATTGTATAATAAATAAAAAAAATGATGACGTTTACACGTAAACTTCATATATTCAGAGTTTTACAAAAAAAGTAAAGAACTATATATATTTAAAAAAAATGAAAGGCTCATTGACAATCGTTGAAAGCTATCTATCAAACATCGAACCAAATAATTTGTCCATGGAAGATGCTTGTTAATTTTTTGCCTCCTCTGTGGGCAGATTAGACTAGCATTTTTTTTGAATAAACAAATGAATAATTAAAGAGTGAATGTAAGTTGTGATCTCCTCGACGGTATATCTAAGATCGTAACTGTTACTGTGTGCTATACTAATATCATCGAGATTGATTTTTTTTGTCCGCATTTTCGTATTCAGAAAGATGCAAATGAGACTGCACTTTATTTATTTTAATTTCTCATCGCAATTAATTTTTCTTCTCATCAATTTTAAGCCGGGTACATGTTTTCCAAGATAAGAGAGTAGAATTATTTCTCTGATCTCTCAGATAGCAAATGGATATTTTTTAATTCAGAAAACCATTTTGTCACCGCCCACTTGCTAACTCCAATCTATAATATTCATAATATATATATTTTTTATATGAATAAGAGGAATAGTAATAAAATTATATGAATTATTGTCAATTCTTATGTAGTTATTTGAGTATGCCCACAACTGCCAGTTAATGAAGACAAAAAAGAAAAGAAATGAAGGATGAAATAACGATTGTTAATCGCTCAACACTTCATTAACTTCACGAGTCATTTATTTCATGTTTATCATCATCTTTGTGCAAAAAAAGAAATCAACGGAATGCAATACGTAGAAAATATGTAGTCAATTCTGATTAATTCGATTTGTTTTTTATATTGAAATGAGAATAATTGTACTTGCAACGATATCGTGTGTTTAATTATCATAATTATCACAATCTTGATTGTATAAAAATATCTGACAGTTTCTGATATTCCTAAGAAAGGCAATGATATGAATATGACTGGAGTGATCTATTTACAATTGAATTATCGATTTTGCTACAAAACTTTACTCCCTCCTTTTTAACGAGGCGATTGAAGCGATAGCATAAACACGTGAATTTACTAAACAACAATCCCTCATGATTTTTTCTTCTCAGCGTGACAATTTGTAGCAAAATCTTCAACATAATTTTAAAGATCATAGACTATAAGAATGAATATAACAAAAACAAACTTATCCAAACTTTCTCCTACTAATTACTAAATGATTGATAAGATTGTGAGACTGATCGATATATTGAGAGAAAAAGAAAGAAAACAGATAACAGTTTATTTACATAAAAAAAATGATATTGTAGTATAGATCAGGAGTATTGCAATATTACCGCATTTATTGTATATATATACACATGTTGGGTACACAGAGTACACACATTTCACCGATCATTGTGTATATATATGAGTTTAACTATTAATGAAGGAGAGAAACTGTAATAAAACCTGATCACGACTGCCATAATTGTCATCTTGTTACCTCGATTTATGCATTATACACTTGTACAGGTATATAATAAGTTTTTGAGGCAATTTATAATCAGATACTTTCTCCCTCCTCTACCGCAAAATACAATTCTCCCAAAAAAACAAAATGAGACTAAACGTCAAAGCAATATTTTTCTTCTAACTCGTAATAAAAAAAATCCATCAGTCACACAACAAAAAGTAGTTCATAAGGTGTGTCATTATAATAATTACCCAGAGTGGTAAAATGTAGCAATCTTCGTGGTGAGAAAGAAAATTAAAGGTCAATTAAGGATAAAATATCGAGTCCTCCATTGAATAATATGAATCAATTGAATCCACCACCGACTGCTACAAGTTACTCTTTAAACTCTACTGTCAGCTGTAAAAAAATCGTTTCTACTTGAGTCAGTTAATCACTCTGTACAACATACTGCTAATAGATCTTAACGTATTTTTTTTTCTACTTTACTACTAATCAACTTACACAATTGGGAGGTATACTTCAACGAAAATTACTCTCGTTTCTCATTTTTTATGGATGTTAGGTGAACGGCGAGCATAATAAAAGTGAAATTATTGATTATTTTAACTGATAATTGCAGAATGCAAATTAATAATAATGAAAATTTGTACAATTTATCGGCAGTAATTGTAAATACTGTACTAAGTATTATGTATTATTCCAATTTGTTAAGTAAACATGATTTTCAAAAATTAATTCGTTATTGTCTTACCGAAAGTTGACGGATGATTGTCGGCAATGTCGTCGGCAGTTATCGGTTATCCTCGTTGGGAGCAGTCGCAGATCGTGTTGTCTGCATGTTGTAGATGACCACTTTGGTTAAAATTGCGTGTGTCACTGAATGTCTGATGAAAAACAAGTGATGAAGCTCGTTCGACCGCGATTGGTGACATTCGACGTTACTGGGACATTGTTGAGAACAAAATTGGAGCATTACGAAGAAATTGGAGTAAAACACGGCGCACCGAAGATTGATCTGCAAGTGTTGGCGCCAAGTTTCAAACAACACTATTCACGTTTGTCAAATGAACATCCGATTTTTGGTAAACATACGGGGCTTGGCTGGCAAAATTGGTGGAAGAATCTTGTTCATGGGGTTTTCCGGGATCAACATCCAGGAATATCTGAGGATGTACTGAATAAGGTAATTTTTTATAATGAAGAAATAGTATATTTCAGCACGTGTGGGGCAATTTCGTTTTTAACGTGTGTGGGGTTTGCAGAATGAGCCCTAGGTGAGTGATGTAACCACACACGTTGAGGACGAAATTTCCCAACAAGTCCTGAACATAATTTTATGCCACTCCTGCCTGAAACCGACTAAATTAGGCACAAGGCGCGAAGCGCCGAGTGCGTAATCAACCGGTTTCAGGCAGGAGTGGCATAAAAAAAATACTGAATGGTCTAGAGTGAATTGTAAACAAAGAAGTTGTGATGAGGTTGCGTGCAGAAAAGTGGTTTTTCACTCGTTGGAGATCTACAGCAGAGGAAGCCGGCAACTGATGCAATCCCACGAGGCAAAACATTCTTTTCTATCGAGTATCGAACATGATTTTTCATTACATTGCGGGGAAAAGGTCCTCGTGCGCCTAAAAAGGGACATTTTCATCCCCACGCTCAAGATTACGACCCGAGCCGAAGCCCGAGGGTCGTAAGCACGTGGAGAAAGCTTGTCTGACTCTCCTCCCGAGGGTTGAATATGATTTTTCTGCCAAAATCGAGGAAAGTGTGCATTGTTAACCGAGCGACGCAAGATTAGAATCCTCACTTTTGGTCCATGTAGGCAGAAAAATGTTTTGTTCGACTCGGTTCAACATTTTTCACGTGCTACGTACACAGCAGTCGCGCCAATCAGTTCTACTGATCCCCTCTTTTCTAGTGATCTTGTTTATAATATCATTAGCTTTTTCTCACAATTTTAATTATAAATGTGGAACATGTATTTTTTAATTCAAAGATTAATGAAAATTTAATGAGCCTTATGCATTTGAAAACATTTCCATGGCAATGTTACTCTACTCTGTACATGCACGTTTGGTGTAACGGTATAATGTAGGCGTTTATTCCCTTAGCTGCAGCAGTATGATTATTCATGTGCAGCAGCTCACTGTGTAACAATTCACGTAAACTATCAGAAAAAATAATTAATCCCATCAACTTCAAATTAATTTTTACTGAAGTATTCATCTTCCTGTATCCAAAAAATTGCGTGTCTTCAAAATGCAATAATCTTCATTTTTCTCTCTATTATCAATCACCGAGAATTATTTCTAGTTTTATTTTCATTGGTGACAGGTATCAAGTAATTTAATTAAACTCTACGGGACAAACGAGTGCTGGCACTTGTACCCAGGGACGAAAGACATCTTGAGTTACCTGAATGAGCAGGGAGTCGTAGTCGGGGTGATATCGAATTTCGACGACCGTTTGGAGGAGATTCTGGCGAGCACTGGCATTCGGGCTCACTTCTCTTTCGTTCTAACATCCTACGGTTATGGAGCTGAGAAACCAGCCATTGGGATCTTCGAGGAGGCCCTCAAATTGGGCATACAAGTGAGGGGAGAGGCGATAAAACCCGCCGAGGCTGTACACATCGGGGATAATCTCACGTTGGATTATGTTGGAGCAAAAAATGCCGGATGGTATGCATTTTTAATGATGCACGACTGTAAAATGAGGGAAAAATACAAAGATATTCCCGAGTTTGAGCTCTTTATGAATCTTGACGAACTGAAAAATCATTTCAAGGTTTTATTGAATTAACTATTCAATCAGCTGTTTTGGGAGACCGATAAATGTGATAATAATTGCAATGGATTGAAAAATAAATTAATCTTTCAATCTGCATTACATCTGTAAGTACCTCAACAATTTACATTTCAGATGAGAGATTGTTGGCTCAATAATGGCGCGACATCATGATTTCGAACGATTTGGCCAGTACTTTCACGGTCTGCTGAGATTTCCCTGAGGAATTCACCAAGAAAATACTCAGTCTGTATGTGCCAGTTTCCTCCGAGAGTTTTCTCTCTAGTACCTACACACCCCCGAGTTCATTAGTCCCTCATTAACTCGTGCATACGCCCCTGGGTTTAAAATGCAACAGAGTCCCCTTTATGGATCACAGGCATGAATCGGTGCAAGATAACAGTCTTGCAGTTTTGCCTTCGCTAGAGTGAGACAAAACAACATTATGTGGGTGGGACAGTATCAGTGCCCAGTTTCCGGGTGAAAAAGATATCTCCATATCCGTTTTTTTTTTTCATTTCATCTTCCCAGAAACCTCAAATCAAATTTAAAGGAGGGATTCTCAAAAACTCCAGGCATCTCTTTTATTCCTCACTCCCCTCGCGTTTTTTTCCCACTCGGGTTTCGTTCTGAAGGGAGAAGAAAGGTCGGGGCCTTTGAGTGTCGTGGGGACATAGCGTAGGAGAGAAAATATGACAGAGACAGTGTGGATTGAATAAGGACAGATTGTGGCCGCAGACCTCTTCAGAGAGCACGCTCTTTCATTCCCTCCACACTCACAGTTTGCTCTCCACCTCCAGTTTCCCGCAGTTGCATTCTCTCGTGTATGTGGGCTCAGTTTAGGTCTCTCCTTCGTAAATACATCCGTAAAACTCTTGTCCCTTTTGTCTGTCTGCTCAGTCATCGGGGACTTTGCAAATAGCATTGGCCAGTTAGAGGTCTCATTCACACGTGTGTTTTTGACATCTTGGAGAACCCTCCATTATCGACCACCCTGGGAGTGATTGGACAGATCAAAGGTTCGTTGTTAATCGTCGCCTCTCAATACCTCCGAAGAATTAATTTTACAATGCAATAGGGGCCCCGGTGTTTTTCCTAGTTTTCGACACTTGTGGGAAGGCTAGGACGCTACCTCCTGCCGCGGGGGATAAACCAAACTACCGTTGGAATTCTCTCCACCTTAGTACAAGTACTACTTGCTATAGTCAAATCTTACATCTGTATTTTGAGATTTATTCCAGGAAACGACCCCAAACGACCCCCATTTACGTCCGTAACTAAAAAAAATATAATAGTTCTATGAGAAGTATTTATCGATTATTATCCTGCAGGGGTATCGATCGAAAGTTGGCGCGTCTCCCTGTCACCTAGATCCTCCGATCAATAGAGCAGATGGAGCGAATGATGAATAGCTGTTGCCATTGATGAGAGTATCCGAAGCGACGGAGGAAAAAGTAGAAAATAAAAGATTAGATACTGGGAGAAACGAAAGATTCGGTCGCGCACGGCTTCAGTCAAGCTCCGGAGCCGCTGCCGGGCGGATGGAAAAATCTCATTGATTTCATAATCGATATTGAGATCGTTGTATATAGTTTGGGGATATAATGGGCAGGCGATTGTTGCTGCTGGCAATAGCCTGCCTCTCTCTAGTCCTGGGAGAGCCAGATCCGTCTGAAGAATTGTATCATCGTATTCCCCAGAATAAAGATGAAGTTAAGTGCTACGATGAGTCAGGAAGACCTCAGGTATTTATAAATAAATTTATGAAATAGTAGGCTACATCAATTGCATGGGAATCGGTTGAAATTGGAGATTGAATAATTCATTATGCATGCCCCATATTCACAATCATCGAACACTTTCGGTAATCTTTATCTCTCTCTCGTCTTCATTTCGTTTTTTTTTACCCCCTCTCGGATACGAGACCAACGTGGACGAGGGGTTATCGTGTTGTTCCCCGAATTGCTTCAGCTCTCCTCTCGTTTGTACGATTTTTTTTCTTCTAGAAGATAAGAAAAAAACCATAAAATGATAAAAGAAACGAAATAACGAAATGATAGAAATATTCATGTGACTGTGCTTCCTCTTTTGATTTGACGCGGTAGATAAATGTACATTCATTTACCAGTGATTGAGAACATGGGCGAAGAATATTGGAAATACCTAGCCAATCTCGAAAAAAATCATATTGAACTTTCAATGAATTTCTATTAAGAACAATTTTTTATTTTTGACGTATCTTTCCGAAGGAGCTTTAGCGTTTTGAGACAGACACAAAAATTACATTAAAAAATTTGAATATAAAATTTAAATAGAATAATTTGTGGAGATAGTTGATAATCTACTCAATTTTTGGACAAATTATTGTCGATCAGAGATCGTTATTTAAAAATAATTGTCAACTCAGGATTGTACGAACAGAGCTTGTTTGAGAACTTTTGTTTTTAATCAGTGCAGAATAAAATCTTTTGTCATTGGTCTTTTGTAGAGGTGTATTCCACCCTTCGAAAATGCTGCCTTCAATCTGGTAATTGAGGCGACCAATACGTGCGGCCAGGATGGCAGAGCAACGGAATTCTGCAAGCAAACCCGTGTCCAGGAGAAGTCCTGTGACATCTGCAGATGGGGTGACCACCCGGCGACATATTTAACGGACCAGGATAACAATGAAAATGCCACTTGGTGGCAGTCTGAAACCATGTTGGAGAACGTCGATTACCCAAATCAAGTGAATTTGACGCTCGCATTAGGCATGTATCAGTTACTCATTCATTAAATTTCACGAGAATATAAAATGAAGTGATATTGATAAAGGCAAAGTGAGTTCATTCAATTTCCGGTGAGCTCTGACCCTTTATCTACGGCATTTGAGATAAAGTTGTGGGCCCGGACGAACATACCTTGGGCTGATCGACAAGTTGGCCGTTGGCGTATGCTTTATTCATTCTTATTTTTTTCTTTTGATTTTTTTTTCAGGCAAGACGTTTGATATTACTTACGTGCGTGTACTCTTCGAGACGCCCCGACCCGAAAGTTGGGGGATTTACAAGAGGAAAAATGACAAATCTAATTGGGTGCCCTACCAATATTATTCGGCGTCGTGCAGAGATGTATACGGACTTCCAGACTCGAAGGAAACTGTTCGTGGCGATGACACTAGAGTTCTCTGTACTTCGGAGTATTCAGACATCTCGCCGTTGACCAAAGGAACTGTTGCATTTTCGACGCTCGAAGGGAGACCCTCGGCATTCCAATTCGATACTAATCCAGCGCTACAAGTAATTTTTTTGTGCATTATCTTATTAATCATTAGGTTGGTTTCCCTATCGTTTACTATGGCTTTATGCAGGCGATAGCAAATTGATAGGAAAACTTGAATAAGATATTATGTCATAGATTTAAACGATTTACCACAAGCACTTAGAGCTTTTGATTTTTTCCCGTTTCACTGCAATCGTCCTCACCAAACTGACGATTCATGGACATTTTGATTTTTAAACAATTCATTAAAAATTTGACTCGACCACTTTCAATCCACCTGGGCAAATATATAAAAAATATAGTTAATTTGGGGAAATTAACAATATTTTTCGTCAATATATCAATTGATACGAAAAACATATGGTACATGTATAAATTTATGTAAATTTTACACAAAAAATGAGCCAATTTTTAGAATAAAAAATACATAATTCCCACGGTTGATATTTTCCCGTGTCGCGAGATAGGAAAACTTCTGTAATTCCCTTCCATCCGACGTCCATTTCACTCTGACGAGAAAATCCTCTCAAAAACTTTCATAACTCCCTCGACTTGGATTGAAGTTCAACTCGTTTCCCCAGTTTGTCCCTGACATTTGAAGAACCATAAAATGAAATATTACTCACGTTTTAGGAATGGGTACAAGCAACAGATCTACGAATTACCCTGGATCGTCTCAATACTTTCGGTGACGATGTCTTCGGCGATCCGGCTGTCCTCAAATCTTATTACTACGCAATCGCTGATATCGCCGTTGGAGCGCGTTGTGCCTGCAACGGCCACGCCGGAGTCTGTGTATCCAGCTCCGATGGAAGTACTCCGAGAGTCTGTCGGTTGGTAATCACTTGTCATCCTCGTTTTCTCTCTCAGATTAGAGGAAAGCTCTGGATTCTCTGATCTCCGGTTCTTTTTTACTCTATTGTTTTACCTATTTTTCATTGTATCCTTTCAGTTGTGAACACAACACTGCAGGTCCCGATTGTAACGAGTGCCTGCCATTCTACAACGATGCACCTTGGGGTCGTGCAACCCACATTGATGCTCACGAGTGTAAAGGTAAGAAGAATTTGTCGTGCAGCCACGACAAGTGAAATGAAAGAACGAGTTGTCGTTGGTTTGACTTTTTTTACGATCTCTGTTCCCCATAAATGGTGGCTATATGGAGGGACCCAGCTTCGCCATATATGTCCCCAACGATGAGGCGTTTAAAAGTGGGGGATATGACAAAGCGAGCTTTCAGCATCAGTCTCACAGTGATTCCCACGAGATAGACAATCTTGAAATTATCACTCAAATTAATTAATATAAAAATGAAAAAATTCTTGTCGATTATTGTCCTCTTCGGGGGTGTCCTTGTGGGCTCGGGGTATCGGAGTAGATTGTCCACAAGATATTATCAATCTTCTCGTAAGTTTTGGAACCACTCACAGTGAAGTTCATCTTCTGAAATTATTTAAATTTTGTTTCGCAGCTTGCAATTGTAATGGATACTCCGACAGGTGTTATTTTGACAAAGAATTGTACGCCCGAAGTGGCCACGGCGGCCATTGCACCGATTGCCGAGCGAATCGAGCTGGAGCAAATTGTGAGCGGTGCAAGGAGAATTATTACGAACGTCCAGAGGACAACTATTGCATCGCCTGTAACTGTAATGAAATAGGTGAGACAGCTCAATTGCCTCTGGCTTAATCAATTTTTATCAAGAAGTAACGAAGTCTTGGGATAGCTTTGAGTTTTGAGATTGTGCTCTTATTTCAACTTATAGGCTTTTCGAAATGAACAAAAATTAATCACTTGAGCCCATTATTGCACAAATTGTGCAAGTTGTCCTCTTGTCCAGAGGCCTCTGCGATGACTGTTCCTCAGTTTGTATAACTAGAACGTGACGAGTACAATCTCTGTACAATTTGAGTGCAAAAAATCCTACTTTTTCAGCACATCTACTCTCCTTTAAAAAACAATAATTATAATTATATACAGACAGGCAATTGGAAATTGCCCGCAAATATGAACGCCTTTTACCTCCTGATGCAATATTTCCCTCTTCATTAACACATATCTCCTACTCAGGTTCCAGAAGTCTGCAATGCAATAGCGAAGGTAAATGTCAGTGCAAGCCCGGCATAACCGGTGACAAATGTGATCGTTGTTCTCCAAATTTCTACAACTTCGACTCGATCGGTTGCACCTCCTGCGACTGCAGTCCCAAGGGCTCACTGGGTAACCAGCCCAGCTGTGACGCCCAAACTGGTGCCTGCTCCTGCAAGGAGAACGTTGAAGGCAAGCGCTGCCGAGAGTGTCGTCCAGGATTCTTCAATCTAGCCCTGGAAAATGAGTTTGGCTGCACTCCCTGCTTCTGCTTCGGCCACTCTTCCATCTGCCGACCTGCAAACGGCTACTCCAAGACAGTAATCGAGAGTATGTTTGTGAGAGGAAATGAGCGCTGGTCTGCCAGTGTAGTCGGCAACACTCTACCCCTCCATTACGATGCAGTCACCCAGACAGTTCAGGTGTCCGCCCCGGACCGCGATAACGTCTACTTCGTAGCCCCAGACAGATTTTTGGGTGATCAACGAGCTTCCTACAATCAAGATCTCTATTTCACACTCAGAATTGGTGAGACTGATCCAGCACCAACAGCCAGGGACATAATCCTCGAGGGAGGAAACGGCGAGCAGATAACCCAGCCAATATTCGGTCAGCAGAATCGACTGCCAACGGTGACGTCTCAAACCTACAAGTTCCGACTTCACGAGCACCCGAACTACGGCTGGCAGCCACGACTCTCAGCCCGTGACTTCATGTCAATCCTCTCTAATCTGACATCTATCAAAATCCGTGGTACGTACACCCATCAGGGACGAGGTTTCCTGGATGACGTTCGCCTGGAGACCGCGCTAAGAGGAGCTGCAGGCCAGTCAGCTGACTGGGTTGAGCACTGTCAGTGTCCGCCGGGTTATGTTGGCCAATTCTGCGAATCGTGCGCTCCGGGATTCCATCACGACCCACCAAACGGTGGCCCCTTCTCCCTCTGCGTTCCCTGCAACTGCAACGGTCACGCTGACATTTGTGAAGCTGAAACAGGAGCTTGTATCTGTCAACATAACACAGCAGGAAGCAACTGCGAACTCTGCGCCCGAGGTTTCTACGGTTATCCTTTGAAAGGAACCCCTTACGACTGCCAAGCGTGTCCCTGCCCCGAGAATGGCCCCTGTATCCTCTTGGGAAACAATCCAGATCCAATCTGCTCAGAATGCCCAGCAGGTAGAACTGGCGCTCGTTGTGAAACCTGCTCCGACGGATACTTCGGAAATCCAGACAGAGGAATTGCCTGTCGACCCTGCGAGTGCAATGGCAACATCGACTTGAATGCTGTCAGAAATTGCAATCACGAGACTGGTGAGTGTCTAAAGTGTGTAAACCACACAGCTGGATTTCATTGCGAGGACTGTCTCGCCGGGTATTGGGGTGACGCCCTCTCCGACAGACGAGAGGACGGCTGCAAATTGTGCCAGTGTTACTCATCCGGAACCCAGGAAACTGAGAATGGAGCTGTTGCACCGTGCAACCAACTGACAGGATACTGCGCCTGCAAGCCGCACGTAATTGGCAAGAATTGTGACAAATGCGAGGATGGTTATTACCAGATATTGTCCGGTGATGGCTGCACGGCCTGCAATTGCGATCCTGAGGGCTCCTACAACAGAACTTGCGATGCTAATACTGGACAATGTCAGTGTCGTCCTGGCATAACTGGCCCACGTTGTGACGCTTGTCTGCCTTATCAGTATGGATTTGGGAGAGAGGGATGTAAGCTCTGCGATTGCGATAAGATTGGATCGCAGGATCTCCAGTGTGACGCCAGTGGACAGTGTCCTTGTTTGACGAATGTCGAGGGAAGGAGGTGTGATCGTTGCAAGGAGAATAAGCATAATCGACAGTATGGCTGTGTGGATTGCCCTCCCTGTTACAATCTAGTGCAGGATGCCGTTAATTCCCACAGAAGGAGACTCACAGACTTGGAAAAAACTCTTAAAAAAATCAACAGCAGTCCAACTGTTATCAAGGATTCTGACTTTGAGAGAGAACTTGAAAATGTCGAAGACAGAGTGAAAAATCTGCTGCAAACGGCGAAAGCGGGATCGGGCAATGAGAATAAAACTCTAGTCGAGCAAATCGAGGAGTTGAGAGATCAGTTGAATCAAATTGACCGAATATCTCAGGGTGTTGATGTAACAGCGGCAGAAGCTAGGAGAACCACGAGCGAGGGTCTAACTAGTATTGACGAGGCAGAAAGTGTGCTTGACAAGATTCACGAGCAGTTGACAGAGGCCGAAGATTATTTGGCAACTGAGGGAGCCTCAGCCCTGGCAGAAGCAAAGAAACGTGCGGAACAAGTTGGCCAGCAAAATCAACAGATGACGAATATCGCCCAGGAGGCACGTGTGTTAGCGGATTTAAATACGAATGAAGCTAAGAAGATTCATACACTAGCTGAGCAAGCCAGAAACACGTCCCAGGAGGCTTACAATCTCGCCAAGAAGGCAATTGCACAGTACGCGAATATCAGCGAGGAGATAAGAGAGTTGGATAATAAATTGGAGCTTCTGGAGGACCACTTTATTGAAGTTAAGAATTTAACGGGTACAGCAGCTGCAAAAGCTGCAGCAGTGGCGGATGAGGCTGTTGATCTGCTACTGTTAGACCTGACAGTTCCCACGGTTGATATTGACAAGTTGCAAGAACAAGTGGAGGCTGTTAGTAACGAGGGTCTCGCTCTTAAGGAGAAGGCCCAACTGATGCTCCAAGATAACGAGCAATTGTTGTACGATCTGGAGGAGAAAATCCACAAGAGTGAGGAGCTGTTGAATAAAGCGCAAGACCAGCAGGCAGCCACTGCTGAGCTACTCTCAGAGGTCGATGGTGCCAATGAAAAGGCCCAGGATGCCGTTAAGAGGGGCAATCAGACACTGGCGGAGGCGCAAGAAACGCTGAAAAAATTGGGTGAATTTGATGCTGAAGTTCAGAGGGAGAAGCTCAAAGCGCAGGAGGCACTTCGTAATATCGACGAAATTCGGGCTATGGTAGAAGAAGCCATTCTAAAGTCTGATGAAACTCAAGTTGTCCTAAATGGAGCGGAAAATAATGCTGCAGGGGCGCGTAATATCACTGCCGAGGCGCAACGAAATGCCGACGATGCTGGTACACATGCTAATGTTATCAGAACTGAAGCGAATAAAACGAAATTGGAGGCGTGGAGGCTGAGTAACGAGGCAGACAAACTCCATACGAGAGTCGAAATGACGGATTCCATTGCGAAAAAATATGAGGTCAGAGTTGGTCTCAATGTGAATGTTACGAATGATGTTAATCATCGAGTGGGCCAGGCGAGAACAAAGGTGGGACTGGCGAGTCAGCAGGTGGATAAAGCTCTCGCCGAGGTGGCAGAGATCATTGGTGAGCTTGAAGCTCTGCCGGAGATCGACGACGCCGATCTCAATCGTCTTGAGGAGCGATTGTTGGCAGCGGAGAAAGAAATAAAAGCCACAAATCTTGACGAGAGAATTCGCGCCCTCACAGAAGCCAAGAATTTGCAGAGCCAGTGGGTGAAGAATTACGAGGAGGAAGTGGGAAGGCTGAGGAATGACGTGGAGAACATCGACGAGATAAGGAAGGCGCTGCCTACTCAGTGCCAAAATCGCTGGCGTTTAGAGCCCTAGATAAGCTTATGTGCCATAACTACTTAATTAGTTTCTATCTAATTGGAAATGTGTTTCTTCTCTTTCGTCGATTAATTTGACTACTGAATGAAATAATGAGAGCTTTATGAAAATTATATTACCACCGAGGGGGAGAGGGGGCCAATCAATTCATCGTGTCCCGATGTGCTTTTTTTCATTTTTTTTGCAATATTATACTCGATACCAAAGACTTAAAGTAATCACAGCTCTCAATGCAAATCACGAAAATCTACTTGATTAATTAATTGTCCGTCATTTCGCCTCTGTATAGATACATTGATACCTTTCATCTCTCTGCTGACCCCATTAACGTTTTTATCACTTCGTTACAGACACTACAATCCGCTTTTGTATTTGGTATATTAAAAGATATACAATAAGTTTATGAAACTTTTATACTTGAAACTGTAGCTTGAAATGTAGAATTTATTGTGAAAATCAATAAAGTTAATATTTTAAAGGTAAATCGGTGGAATTTCTTCAGGGGCCGCTGGAAATCATCCGGGGGCTTGACAAGCAATAGTATGATCGATGATTTAGTTGGCTTGTCGGATGACAGAATTTGATTTATTTCTTAATATTGGAAAAATTGGATTTAATGTTGGAGAAGTTTCAGGCGCCTGTTATTCATCATAATTTGAAGAGTTCTTTTTATTATAGTTTCATAAGAAACAAATGTAAAAGGGAATTGAAGATCTACCGTGCTAGGTAATACATACAAGAGCGTCCCGAAGAACCGATATAATAATAATCTCCCACAATTATATTGATTCATTTGATTATAAATAAAATAATTAGCACTAGTAAAATCGCCGTCAACACGCCAATGGCTACCCATTGTCTCCGATCTAAAACAAAATGGAAAGTAATATCGCATGCGTTCCAGTTTTTTTTCCACATACTCCTTGCTTTTACTCAAGTTAATTTATTGCATACTTCATGATCATCATAGTTAAATGTTTTCTTTTAGTGTCTACATTTGTTAGTAACAAGTTACGCATGACCTTCACGCAGTCTGGTTTGATGTAGTTTGAAATCAACTAAATAAAGATATACAACATCTAATTTGGCTTCTACATGAGGTACATATGTTGGCCTTACATTTGGCTCTTCTCTATTGTTAATAACTCATCTATATTTATTTTAATTGGTTTTGTTTTTTTTTTACCATGCATTCGTTAATTCTGTTTAGTTTCAGTTGAAACTTCAACAACTGTTCCCTCGATAAATATCATCTAAACACTCTAAAATTTCATCATCATTATAATCACACAATTGACATAAAATTCTGATACGAATCACTATCAACGAATTCATCTTATACTTTAGTTCTATAATATTTAACGTTTAAGCTCCTACCTAGTTTCACTAGTCTTGTGGAGGACAGTTTGATCTAAAACAACTCAGGTTCCAAACAATCATCACCAACCATCAATAACATTTTTCATTGGTTCGATGCAGCATCAGCCAGTTTTGGAAATTATGACTGAATAAATCCAGTTTTGTTTCCCATCAAAATCTTACAAAATTTTTGTTTTTTTTTCTGTTTTTTTATCCATTCAAATATCAACGATAAACGTTCATCGATAAATAGGCTGTTTAAATATTCTCGATCGCCCAAAAAATAACGATATTTTTCTGTTTCATATCAGTGAATATTACAATATCTTCTTTGATTAATTGTTAATAACAAAGCAGAGGAATTGTATTATCAACTATTTTCCTTGAGTCATTTTCCGATAGAAGTTATTCTGTGGCACAGTTGCATTGTAATCTTTGGCAATTATTTTTCCCCAGTACTGTTAGTTCTATTTGAGTGGTATTGTATGGGTTAGTGGGGTCGAGTGGAAGTGTTTTAGTCGGCAGAGCACATGAAACAATTGGTTATTGTTGTTGAGAGTGTAGAGAGTGAAGATGATTTTTGTGGATAAACAGATATATTGGGTACAGAACTGGTAGGAGCTGGAATGTAATTACTATAGTTACCATTGCTCATGTGGAGGACCTTGGCCATTTTTTTCATTGTTGCATCGAGCTTTGAGTCTGTCACTTCCAGTTCATTTCCAAAATCATCTAGCATTCTGCAGAATAAGGAGACAAATCCCTCTTAATTTTCTCTCTTTTTCTTTCAATATTTAAAACAACTTCTTCAGCAATTTATAAATGCCAATTCCAAGTGGCATTTAAACAACAAAAATTTGCAGTTTTCTGCTACAAAAAAAGCGGCATCTCTCCGTTAATCGTACTGTTCGATCATTTCACCGTTAAATTGTAATTGTTCCGGAATATGTCTGAAGTTCCCGATATTTTCCACACCAGAAAAGTTTTTTTCGTTAGAAAATGAAGTTTATCTGAATCACATGAATGGCTTCATGCAAATAGCTTCTAACATATCTTCTATTCACATGAATGATTTGAGGTCATGGAATATTGGAAATCAGTATACAATAAACTGAGTAATTGTCAAATTGCGACATTTGGATTTTTCAAAATCCCACTTAGATCCTGCGAAGATAAAATTGAAACTCACCCGTGTAAGTTTAAACGTCACTGTTGGATAATTTGAATTCTCTACTGATTTCCAATATACCATGACGTTAAATCGATCAATTAACTTTTATTCAAAGGTAAACCACATTTTAATTCGTGTATTGTTCACTACGAATAGCTTCATATATTTTATATATAATCAAGCATTTCCGGAATGGAAATAAAAAGTCAGTTAGAAATAAGATAATTATTTGGACAGTGACTGAAGTGCATTGATTAAAATGTAATAAATTAATGAACCATTGATTTTAAATAATTAAAAGATGACCAAAAAATCTATGGGATGATTAATCACCACCAGAAATATTATTGAAATGCAAAGAAAAAAAGTTTAGAAGAAGTTTGATTGGGGTTAAAATGTGCCATCTCTCTGCAGAAATTGCCAAAGTAGTTTCAACCATTCGGAACCTCTAAATAATTAAGCATTAGAATACCGAAGACAATAACGTAAAATTAATGCACTTACACAGCTTGTTCGTCGAGTTCCGAATTAATTTGTCGTGAGACAGTCTTCAAAGTGCCAATACTCTCTCCAATCATTTCCAACTGGTCATCCTGTTGTCTCATCATCATCCCTTGCTGCTGCATCGTCTCATCCAGAAATTGTCTACTCGGGCTGTCCACCTCGTTCTCCAGTTTACTGTACTTGGTCGTACCATGATTGACCGGCGGTCGAGTTGGGCTGTTATCCAACAGTGGCTGTAAACTCCAACAACGTCAAAATAACTCTCGAATGACCCCAGCAGCCCAATAAACTAATTAATTAATTCAGAGTAACCATTTATATCACAGACAAAATTGCGCGCTCGCAACCAAAACAAATCGATTCACTGGAGGTTAGCGTAAAAATTAATGCGTCAAGAGGTCCAAGTTGATGTTGCAGAGGGCGTTTGTTTCACTTAAGTTTTAAAAGCTCCTGCTCTGGTATTTTTGCAACAGTCGATCTTTTATTGAATTATTTGTTATAAACAATAGTCTCCGCTCTTTTCTATCCATAATGTTTATCATAGAATTTCCTATTTTATTGTTTCATGCTCAGTTTCTTTCGATTTTATCGATGAGAAACAAAAATACATGAAATAATAAAATATGTTGGCATTCATTTGAAAAATAATGAACTACTTTTTTGGTGATTTTAGTTAAATGTTTATGTTAAAATGTGAAATGTGTAATTTGAGCACTCACGAGATAAGACTTTGTTTTAACAATAAAAATAATTAAATAAAAAAATGAATGATCGTCATACCTCGCGCGCTGTGCGATCTCGGTCTCGTCCTCGGCTGAGGTTCATCTTATCTTTCATAGTCTACAATGATAGAGGCGATAATTAGCTGTGTCACAAGAAGCTATAATTTCGGGAAAAGCGCGTGGAAATTTACACGTCTCGGGATTTTGTCACAATTATGGTGAGAGTTCTTGATACTTGCGATGATAATTGTCAATACTAATAGTCGATCAATTGCAAAAGTTCATGTTAAAACTCACTTTTTGATACCTATCAATTTTTAATTTTTGTAATGGTTTTGTTCAATTTTTTAAAAATAAGTATTGACGTTTGCCTCGTCAAATAAGACATGCATTTTTACGGATAATACTGCGAGTGGAAAAAAAACTTTCCAATAAACAGTCTAAAATATATTTTTTTAAGGGCACAAATGATTCCCTCACGCCTTCAATAGTCACAAAATCCAGAGAGCTTCACATTTGATCGCGCTCTCCCCGTAAGAAAACAATGAATTATTGATTGATATGGGGGAAAAACAATTACCTTGACCTCGTCGCGAGTGTGATCAATGAATGCTCTGCGATAAGTAAGTTCTTTGTTGTCGATTTTAAACTTTGTTGGATTCTTCTCTACAATACGTGTGATAGAATTAAGAAAAACATTCCATAGCTAATTCAATAAACCGTCAGTTATTAATAAACTGTAAGGGTCCATACGCTCATTATGATGAATAGGACTGGGTGAGGTAATGTGTACACTAGTTGCGGATAATGGGTTTAATTGGATCAGATTCGCGAAGGCTAGGGAAATAAAAAAAAATCGTAAGACACAAAAACGAGGGTATAATTATGATACTTTGGAAACCCATGAACAATAACGCAACGCAATAACCTTATATTTATAGGTATGAAGTCTTGAAAAAAAAATTCCAAGAATTGTTTTTTTGAAAAACATCCTAGTCCATTTTAGTTAGATGTTGATATACTGTTAAAAAATCTCTAAATTTTCCGGGGCACTCCTCAAAAATTTTAATCCTCCGTAGAACTTCGGGGAAGGGAATTAATAAAGTTCAAAGTTTACCGGAAATTCAGTGTCAGTCGGTACTGATTGCTCCTACTCCTTTCAACATTTCAATTTAATTTAAGGACATTGAGGAATATTCATGCTTACGCAGTCCAGAATTCCGGAATTTTACAGAATTTTCTGAGAAACATGAAATTTTATTTTTATTCGGACCGTGTATTACCCCTCCTGATCTAATAAATATGAAAAAGGATATAAATCGTGTCCTCCAAGTCCTCGAGATCCCATTCGATCGATCGCAGCGCGTTCCTCAGTTCCGTAGTGGTCCACTCAAGCTCCTCTTTCGAAACCGGAAGCCCACTGGGTACCAATCCAATAGGTGTTAATGCTGATATGTTCACCTGGGAATCACTCCAACGGCCGTACAAACCCCTCGTTTTGTTGAGCGCTTTGCATACCTCGCTGTCGATTGGAAACCCATCGAAAAACATAAATAAAGGGAGGGAACCACAGTGAGCTCCGAAAATAGCGCTCTTTGTGCGAGGAATGGAGGGAACATGTGGAATTCCACATGGAAAAATATATTTAAAAAGAAAATAATTTCTGCCCGACTACTACATTTTCCACATCCCAAAAAATTGCTCAAAGAAAATGAAACATGTCAATTTATATTCCACAAGAATCATAACTATCAAATGAGCCAATTCAATATAAATAATTCTAATCCTAAATTCTCAGTCTCGAATTACATATTTTTCCGTGTCGAAAACATTGGCTCCAATTTGCAGTGGAGAATTGGTAAAACAGGAGGACTCAACTTTCCTAAGTTTCTTGTGAATAGCAACGGATCCAAGAGAGATATCAGAAATTTCTCGGAGGCGTGTTTGGTAGATCTGTTTTTGCTCATAGAAGCGGGTTTGAAAGCAGAAAAAAAACCGGTGAAATTTTAGACATTATAAATGATCTGAGATCCTCTTAGTCACGCATTTTATAATTTTTGGGGAGAATGTGAACTGAAAATTTGATGAATGTCTACAGTCCATTAATTCTTTATATTAAATTCGTACCTAATAAATCTAAATAAGTTTCTAATGCTTAATTAGAAAAGCAGAAAAAATCATGTGTACAGTGTTCTCAACAACAGGAAAATCCGAAGATTTTTTTTTCATTGAAAATGCAAAACAGGCTGAGAAGTTTCGTAGATACAAAACAAGAATCATCACATCGATTAATAATTGAAAATGATGACGTAGGAGGTGTTGACGACAATCGTCACAAAACCTTAAATATAAAAAAACAAGCCTGATTATCAATATTCTTATTGATTATTTATTTTATTAGCTTTCTCAAATAAAACCTCTGCTTTTCTAGGACGGGCACTCAATATCAAACGAATAATCTCTGGAGATATATAAAAATCCTTAATTGGCTTCATCAATACAAAAATGACGGATCATTTCTACAATTGTATCATCCTCCAAACAAATAATCTCATTAACTGCCTAAAAAACTTGAGAAATCAGACCATTTTCGGTTTATTTTCGCTACTATTGTCTCTGAAATCAACTGAGAAAGCCATTGTCTTGGTATATCATTAATTTTTAGAAATCCGAATCTCGAAAATTGGGCGACGAATCCGTGCACCCTGGGACAATATTGCCTCCCCGAAATTTCCGAATCTCCCTCATCATCCCCAAAAGCATTGTATAACTGGTCTTCGCGTCGATCTCGCCTCTGTCCGATCTGAACACATGATACCCCATATCATCTCGCACATAATGATTAAAATCATCGTGATAACTTACTCTTTGACGACAAAGAAAGGATCCTCAAGCGTCATGCTCATTACTCACGGGAATTTAAAAGGGCGGCCTGTCTCGCCGCCTCACTTCCCTCAGAGTGTACCTCACCCGTGATTTAACAATCATCGGTCAACAAATTAATCCACTAATTAACATTAAAGCAAATATCACCGAGTGGCTATTTAAATTTCCGATT
Organism: Psyttalia concolor; assembly: GCA_030522845.1. Taxonomy (NCBI): domain Eukaryota; kingdom Metazoa; phylum Arthropoda; class Insecta; order Hymenoptera; family Braconidae; genus Psyttalia; species Psyttalia concolor. Next base: position 24,650 of record JAPYZM010000185.1, read on the forward strand.
GCGATCTAGAACAATTGGTTAAATTAAAAAAATTGATAACAATAGAGAAGGAACAAAACATTTTCAATAATACTCTCGTATTATTATTTTCTTTTTTTTCTCGTCTTTATTATGACGTTCGGTCGCGACGTTGGAACGACGTCCGTGAGACTGCACAGGCTGGACTCTATTTGTTCGGTTTTTGACGTTTGCGCACGAGGGGTTGTGTTTTTTTTAGGGGAAAGGACTGGAAGAGAGGCCCTATTGATCCCGCCAGAGATGAGGCAAGAGAGATAGAGCGCGTGTGAATGTGTGACCCATTCGATATTCAAATATGTTGCGCCCGCAGCGCCCCGTCGGCTGATGTCGGTAATGAAGTTGTCTAGTTGGCCGCCCCCTTTGCGCAACTCGCCGCCGTCGCCGCCGTTTGTCGAAGAAACATGGCGAAGGCTCGGCCATTTTACATACCACTTCCGTGAGTTTCCGTCGTATCGGGTTCTACACGACTTCGCATCCATTGCAGTTGGGCGCTTCCTATGAGTGTGACGCTCCTTTTCCGCATTTTCCGTCAATAATTTCATCTTAGATTACATCGAATTCGTTGTTCAATTGTTGATTAGTGATTGGAATTGGGAATTCTCCAGTTTTTGGTGAGTTTTTCATTGCCTGAGGGTTGTTTTTGGTTGAAAAGAGAATTGCGGGGGCCGGTTTATACTCACTTACTATGGAGTCATCTGCGCGTCACTCGACGGCTGTAGACGTTAATTTGTTTATTGAATTAATTCTTGAGGAATCGGGTCAGTTGTTGCAATTTAAGTTGGAAGGAAATGTGGGGTTTTTGGGGAGGGTAAAATTGGAGCAATTGGAGTCGATTGATTGACGTGGGTTGGGGTATTGATTGAGGGTAAAAATAGGGGAGAGTCGTGTGGGAATTGTTAACGTTTTCGTTTTTTTTTTCTTTTTAGAAAACGATGTCGTTTAATCGAGGTATCAAGAGGAATTCCTTTGGAAACAGTCGAGTGCCATTCAACCGTGGGAGTGGAGGCGGTGGTAATGTCGGCATTGGTGGTGGTATGGGCGTCTCTGGGGGTGGCGGTACTGGCAATCGGGGAGTTAGCCCATGGGAGAGCGGAGTAATGCCTCCAGGACGGGGCATTCTTCCCACCCCGAACAATAATTTATCGCTGAATTCGCCTCAGGCTCAGCTGGTTATTGCCAGCAATCTTTTGAGTAACTTGCTGAGGACACAGCAAGACTCTTCACCGCAGGTAATGCATTGACGAGGAGTCGACGGTTTTTAAGGCCTCAATTTAGCGATTTTTTTTGGGATAAATTGTCCACTTTCACAAAATTATGGGCCCAACGAAAAGTAATTCTATTGATGACAATTTGGCGTTAATATCGAATTTTCCACGCCATTTCTTCTGTTCCCTCAACATAGCTGTGCAAATTGGAAAATAATTATTTAACAAATTTTAAACTCTCTGATATTTAAAAAAAAATTACAGTTACTATGGGGACTAGAATTAAATTCTAGAATGCTTTAAATTTATTTTCATTTATATTTTCATTATTCAATTCACTGGCAATTAAAGAGTGCAATTAATTACCAGGTCCCCTCCTTACTGAGCCTTGGCAACAGCATGAACGGTCCTGGACCGAACTTCCGAGGGCAGCAGGGCTTCAGTTCCCCAGGTCGCTTCAACGACAGACCGGCTAGAAGCGGCACCATGAAAAATCAACGACCTCAACCCTACAACAAGGTAAGTAACAACAATTACTCTCCACCATCATTCTCCAACAGCGCAATTACTAATTGTAAAAGAGGAGTCACGTCGTTATATCTCTCAATATTTTATTCCACTCATCGTCGTCGTTCCACATCCAAATCCGAAACAAATTATCCATAGTTAATCTTCTGGGGTCCGATTGGAGTCTCCAACCAATCAGACATTGCAGTCTCACATTTCAAACCCATTCGTTAAATGCTGAAAAATGTCTTCTTTGTTTGAATTAACCGACAAAATGAGAAAACATTGTGAAAAAAAATTTTGAAATCGTTGCGAACTCCATCAAATTACCGGACATGAATTCATGGCAATGTCCCATTATCTCCCCCTGAATTTATTAAAGTCGTGTCTGTGACACGTCTTACCTCGACAATTTTCTCAGAGTCTTTGCTACTCTTAAATAATTATTTTTGTAATTAAATGACAAATATGAGTGAACTTCGATTCGATAATCTCGAATCAAAATATGCGTTTTTTTATCGAAGAAACAAAATATCTCACCTTGGTTTTTCAACCATTTTTTGTTGCCTGGGTCGTTTCGATCCACTCCAAACAAAACAAAAACAAAACAAACAAAACGTACAAACAAATTAGATGGGTAACCGTGCCCGCGACGGACGGCGTGGCCCATCATCCGCACAACAATCTCGTTCCCAGTCCGGCAATCAGCGTGCCAATGGAAATCAAAATCAGCATCGCAACGATAAAAACTCTAAAGCAAATGCTAAACAAAATCAGACGTCCAAAAAGGAACAGCAGGATGTTAAGAACTCTGATAAAGAAAAGCAGAATACCGAGACAGTTGTTAAAAGGTAAGGATCTCATCCAATCAATATCATCCATCCTATTTTCGCCATACGTTTATTTTATTAAACAGGCGATTCTATAAAACATAAACAGTCATTATCAAGCACGCTCGATGTATGATAATTATGAAATTTATTGGTTCTCATATGTACCATTGGTGATTGTTAAGAATAATTAATAGTTTTTGGCTGTTGGACTCTTAATTCGGTCCTTCGTGACCTTACCAAGGGTTCGATTTATCAATAATTCGTCTTCACAGCCCTGGACACCACTAGTTGGGCCGCCAAAAATTCTATCAAACTTTGCCTCAGACTCTTGTCATTCCACGTGATACATTTTGCATTGACAGAGAAAAAAAACAACGTACCAAGTATATAATGTCCATTGCAAGGCTTTGGATTTTTTTTAATTGTTTAATACAACTGTTTAGCAACGAGAAAGCAGGTGAGAAAGACGTCAAGGCGAAGGGCGAATTGACGCCTGATAAAGACGATGAGAGCCCGTTGGAGACCACGGACACGGAGAAAGCCACGAATGAGGGGACGGACTCTGCCGACAAGTCGGCATCTCCAGAGAAGAAGAAGGACGATGGCAGTGGCAAAAAGTCAGAGGCTAGACATGCTGAGAGTCGATATGCCGCTGTTGCGATTAACCAGATGATCTGTCACGTTTGCAACAAACACATGTGGGATGGATTTTCATTCGAGAATCATTTGCGTGGACGTGCCCATCAGCTGATGATGGATAAACTCGATGAATCGTACAAGCTGAAGGTGGATCTTATGCGGCATGAGTTGAGGGTGTCAGAGGAGCAGAGGGAGATGAGTTTGAATAATTCGAAACGTCGTGGCAAGAAGGTAAGCGATTTGAAAGAAAAATTTAAAAAATAGAGAGGAAATTAATTACACGATTGATCAAGACAATGTATGAAGACTGCTGAATTTTATTCCTTTCAATTTTCAAACTCTCAGCAAATAATATCAGGAAAATTGTATCTTGATAAATATTCCCAAAATGGAAACTTATGTTCTCAGGTGTCAGTGGATCTCAACGTTCGCGAGTACTGTACAATGTGTGACTTGAACTTCTTCGGAACACTCTCAAGTCACAGGAAGAGTGACAAGCATCAGCAATTGAAAACTTTCCTGCATCCTCGGTGTGGTCCTTGCGTCAAGGAATTCCCCTCGAGGATTGAGTACGACGAGCACTGTCTGACTCCGAGTCACATGATTGCATCTGCCCAAGAGGAGCAGAAAAAGAGCAAGAGGGTAAAGCTCCCCAAGGGCGAGTCAGAGGTTCGCACTGCTGAGGACAATGAGAGTGAGTTGGCTTCTGCCGGGAAAGCCATCGATAAGGACGACGAACTCGAAGAGGAGAAGGACTACATTACTGATATCACTGAGAATATGGACATGTCCAAAATTCCTACTTTCAAATACGCTCGTCAAAAGCTTCTCGCCCTTGGTGCATCCATGGTAAAGGAGGTGACAGGCTTCCACTGCGAGAAATGCAGGCGTTTCATGTTGACCCAGGAAGATGTGAATTCCCACTTGAAGACGATGCATCACTACAGGAAATTCTTCGACGAAATCAAAGCACTCAACGCCTCTGCTCCGGTCAGTGAAAAGCTCAAGGAGGCCACGGAGAGCAAAGAGGAAGAGTCTACTGAAACCGAGGACGGCGAGAGGGAGACAAAACGTCCAAAGCTCGATGATGATTCTGAGAAAGAGCCGGAAAAGCCATCAGAAGAGGGGACAACCGCTGACCAGGAGACGGAAGAAACAGCTGATGACAATGATAAGGAGGGCGCAGACGCAAAATACGATCCAATGGAGGCTGATGGAGAGTCTGAAGAGGAAAAAGATAAAACTGTGGATGGGGAGGATGATAACTGCAAGAAGGAGGAGGACAAAGCTGCTGACGTTTGGGAGGACATTGATAACGATGAGGAATCAGAAGTAGGTAATTTGATTGATGGAGATGAGAAAATTGAGTCTGCACCAGAAACGCCACTGGCCAAAGCACAGCCCCAGAATCCGGTATCACCAGTTGCTTCAACACCTGCACCAGCTCCAGCCACTCCAGCCACTTCAGCTACTCCAGCCACTCCAGCGACACCAACTCCTCCTGATCCTCCAGTAATCAGCAAGCCTACGACCAATCAAACTCCCAATAACTCACCCATGAATAACTCTGCAAATAAAAATAACTCGCCGAACCGTGGCCGAGGATATCGCGGCGGTGGCCCCAGGGGACATCAACGGGCCAGACGTTCTCGTCGATAAGCAAATCTATTTAATTGTCCAAAATCACAAGTAGCAAGGAGGAGTGTAATAATTCCTTGTTTATCTGAAATGTATCATGTAATATCAATGTGTGAGGAGTTGATTTGAACATTTTCAAATGAAATAATGTGTAGACGATTAATGAATTTTTATAATATGTAGTTTGTGCTCACTATAAATTAGGGTTTAGATTTTTCTTCTGTTCGAATTAATATGACAGATTTATTAATTCTAGCCATGAACCGTGGGACTAGGCGTTTGAATGACATTTATTTGTCATATGTAATAATTAATTGTGACCACGTGAAATTTCATTCCAGAATATCGATTAGATAAATGAATTCCACGTAATTCATTGATTTCTCTTGTGTATCATGAAAATGAGCAATAAATGAATCGATTATGCTATGAATGTGGAGGAAATTGATCTCTTTTTCACCCTCGACACTTGGGTACAATCAGCGAAGTGAGGCACTAGTATAGATTATGGAGACTTAATGTAAATTTGTGTGCCATGTGCATAAATATTTTTAGCTGAGATTCTTTAATTCTGAATCATTCATTCCAACTCAATAAATTCTTGATTAGAACTTAATGAGTAATTCAACTGATCCAGATTAGTACATTTTCCAGCAAAATTAGAAATTTGAAAAATTCAACGATTACAATGCTCGATTCAGAGCAATATTTTTTGCAAATTTTTCGCTTGGACTCTACATTTTTCCCCTCCTTCAGACGATTTATACCAATTTTTAATCGAATCCATGGAATAAAATTAAAAAATTAATCAATAATTATTACACATGAATCAATCATTGCATAACAAGTCATTCAAGATTAAATACACAAACACTGTAACGAATCGTGAAAAAAAATCTATTTTTCCATTTGTATACACGAGTATATTACAAAAATTGGTTGGGGCTACTTAAACTTCTACTCTAACACTAAATGGGTTTGAAGGAATTCGTCAACTGAGTCTGTGTCCCATTTGTGGATGTCTAGAATGTCTTCAAGCTTGCCATCGGCGTCGTACAGCTTTATTACTGGGTCCAAACCTCGAATATACTTAATGCTGAGATTTTTGTACTTTTTGGGACGGTCACTCTTGATAAATGCCTGGATCTGAGGGTAAGTACTGAACTTACAAGTGCAGACTTCTAGAACTGCTTTTGGATAGCGTTTTCCTGAGGTGTCGTCGTCCTTGACACAACATTCTCTGCAATGATCCCTGAATGGATAGATTGTCCATTAAAATCAATAATTCAATAACAATGGAAATAATAATCTAGAATTCTGAATAAATATTTTTTCTCATCTGCATCGATTACTGGAAATTCGGCAATGTCAAATATTCTCCGATTGTTCAATTGATTAATCAATATTTGCTATTGACAGTTGCTAATCTCTTGAAGATTTCGAAATGTTTATCAAAATTGTGCATTAATTTCACTCGATATGACAACTAATATCACTAATTTTGAAGCAGAAGAACTTGCCCAATTTCATTCAACTTGAAGTCCGTGAATTGTTTGCACGTGGAGCAGAGCAAAGTCGCTTTATTAAATCCTAAGGTCTTGCAGTCCTCAGCTGGAAATTCTCCAACGACAAAATTCGCCTATAATCAATTATTTTTCATTATTGTATTAAAACGTTATATGAGTGTCAACTATTTGAGGTTAACATGTTGTGCTAATTATATACGCAGATGGCTAAACTTACCAGAAAAATCAGCAATAATCCATAGAATAATTGTTTCCGTTCCATAATGTCCAGTAACTATTAATTAGCTGATTATCAATACCTAATTTATTGACTGAAAACACTGGAAATCAATTGTTGTGGTTCAGACGCGTATTAATATCGATACGTGTCAGTTGCCAGACAACACCAGTCGACCAATAACATCTATTCCGGGAAACGAATAGCAAATTCAAAATTTCTATCACGAGTAGAGGGCTTCGTTCCATTTTTAAACAACAAAAATCCATTATTTTTTAATTTTTGAAACTGCGCGTCAACAAAGGGGCTTATATGGCGGTCCGTATGCTTGCGACAATGCAAGATTTTGTTGGATATAAAATTTTCACTGAAAAAATTAAATCGTGCACTCTGGCATTAGAAACCAGAGAAAAAAAACTGAGAAATGAGACTCAGAGGGAAAAGAGGATGTGACAAAAAGTTTAGGGAGAAAAACGGATCAGGGAAAAATCAATAAAATACTCAAAATAAACTAAATCCCACTCAACTTAGAAAATCTCGATTTTCACTCAATTTTTCCGGCAGATTTGGTGCATTTACAGATTACTAAGACGGGCGTAAAACTGCCGCCGGAGTGTCTGAATGTTGTTCGAGGAAATTCAAATTCCCAAAGTTTTTTTAAAATGTTGATTGAACAAACGGGCATTTGTTGGGACGTCAATGGTTTCAGTCAGAATGAGTCACACCCAATGCCACCCACCCCTACCGGTCGCACCCACTTCAAAAGCGAACGGCCGAAGTCAATTTTCTAGCTATAAATCATCGAATAAATGAGTGAAGTGCAAATAATAATCAATAGATTTTTTTAAAAACTGTTATTATTATTAATCGTAGTAATATGATTATTGACAATGACGCGGCTATGTGCACATTAAAACACCTTAATCTTTATCTTACAAGACCAGCTTTCTTGTACACTATTTACAGTTAACTAAATAATCTTAATCAATTGTATATATAATATTTATATAATAATATTTCTTGCTTCTTGTTTTATGTCACTTGATTTATAATAAAACTATCTTGTATTCCTATGTAAAATGATCATTAGTTAATCATTGTTGCAGGTGTATTTTTGTTTCATCTATTCATTTAAACTCTTAATTTATTATCGTCATTATTTCAATGTTTTTTTTTAATCATCATTTTATATGCATAAGAAAGAGAAAACAATTGTTCAGTTAAACAAATACATCTCATTACTCTTGTTCTCCATAAATCATGATTACCTCAGGGTTTCTGTACAATATATAGGCTCTTAAAACTCTTCCATCTTATCACTGACGATATTTATTTACACTTACACGTGTAGAGGATAGTATCAATGGGGTTTAGAGGATTTCTTTTTTGTTATTTTCTGTCATTATTAATTATTTCTCGTCTTAATTGCTGAGTTCATAGTCTCATTGAGTTTGTAAAAAAACGACGAATGAACAATTGTTAACGGAAAATTTGTAAAAAGTTATTTATCTCCAATTTTTCTAAAACTCTCCCCTTCTCATTCTAAATTTGTTAAGTTTAATTTTTAATAATAGATTGTGTACATCGTTTTTGAGATTGCTTCGAATATATTTCGTGGTACAATCTTTGGTGTATTCATTACGTCTCAACAAATTATTCAAATAATTGTCTCTCATGATTTTTTAGTCATTCAATCTCTATGAAACTATAAAAATAAGCGAATGGAAGATATGCTAATTTCTCTCAAGTTCATCACGATCATCATTAGCTCTTGGTTCATTTTCTCTGTACTCTGTAATCATTGCGGGGACCCATAATGCAAGAAAGAATGTGAGGGCTACGTTCTTTCGGAAGATAAAAAAGAACATACGGTTGCACAGCCGTTTTGCGAAAAAACGAAAAACTTAACATTGTGGATTAGTTTTTTTCTTCATTCTCAATATTCTTATCATTTTGATCAATAGAAAGCAACGAAGAAGCATGTGGAAAATGTGAAAATATTGAACATTATTTACACGTGTAAAATTCTCTTCATTTCCTTAAAATAATGTGAAGACACGTCAGAATGACACGAAGACATAAAACCCTATAATTCAGAGATTTACGTACTTCTCGATCACTCGCAATAATTATCATTATGATTTCCACATTGTCCGAATGGATAATTTCTATGTTTCTCCACTCATTCATTTACAATCTATGAAATAAAAAAAAACACCGGTTGATCAATGGCACGAACAGTTGTTTTTATCCACGTTCAGCCGTGAGTATTACGTACAACATTGATAAACAAGAGAAGAAATTCAAGGAACAAAGTTTTACGTTAATGTTTAAAATCGATTCAGACTGTCAATTAAAAAAAATGTGCGCACATAATTAAACCGCTGAAGGGAGGGGGGAATTAATAAATAACTTCTGCCAATGATTATTATACAACTGACGAAAATAAAAATGGAAACAAAATAGATGTGCTAGCGCGACTAACGTAGAAGGTTTTTATGTTTAAAAAAATATATGCAATGCTCTGTTCTGTTCTGTTTTAGCTGCAACTGTACAAGAAAAACACAATAATTCAAAAAAAGGTCAACTTAACTTTAATGACTCGGATAAAAGAACAGTTTCGTTACAAAAATTTCGATTTTTTTCCCTTCACTCGAGTTTACAATTTTTCCTTCCCTATGGCCGTGAGATTTCTTTCCTTTTTGAGAGCCACGTTCAAGTTAATTAAATTCTTGTTCAGAACGATCACTTTTTTTTTACAATATTTTTTCGCTCACACACAGACACATTGTTCACTCTTACGATTTTTCTTTGATTAATAGTCACTCCAATGTAAATCAATAATTTCGGGAAATATACTCGTAGTATTTTGTTTTCATTTAATTTTTCTATATCTAAGGGTTTCTCGTTAAATCACAATTTAACCAGCAGTTATTCCAGTTTCTTTTTTTTTTTTCCAAATTTTGTACAGTGATAGGGATTTAATATGTCCCAGGACGATCGATCAAGGTATCAATCGTTATTGTTATTGAGCAGGATAGTTTGTATGTCCTTAGAACATCCTCGGAAAACAATAATTGTATACATCAATTGTCAAAACTCAATGATTTGCGCAGTAAAATAAAAGTAAAGATCATGAAAAATTAAGTTGATTAAAGCTCAAGAGTGCAGAAAAATGTCTCTACAAAAATCAATCAGGTGAAAAATAACATATGTATAAAAATGAACGAGTGATACCTCAACCCGAACTCGCCACAAATTCTTCACTTCACATCTACATAAAGAGAAAACAGAATGTACATACTAAAATTTATGATGAATTTGGGGCACTTTGTGATTTATTTCACTTTCACCCTCAGATCATTTACATATAGATTCAATAATTTACATTTAGAAAAAAAACTAACCAATGGAGAGCGAATCATTACAAACCGAACAAGACAAATTAAAACTGAGCAAAGTTCGTTTTTTTTTTTCATCATTTAGTTTTCTTAAAAACGAGTCACTTTGTGTATTGTGTTTGTGTGTACGTGTCCAACACTGAAATATTACTTTTATCATACATATATGAATATTATTATATATACATTACTCGGATATATATATATATAATATATACATATATATCTAAAAACTTCTTCTCTTTTTTCATTCATAATAGTAAATAAATCTAATAAGAGCCATTGATTACTGTATTTATACAATTATCATTAATTATCACCTAACTTGGCATCCTTGGGGTAGAGGCGCTGCAGCTGGACAAGCCGGTGAATTGTGGCTCGCCGTTGTTGTCTGACTGATTAATTTCACATCGTCCTCACTGGAAGTCTTTTTCTCCCCACTGGTCTCCTCACACTCGCCACCGTTGCCAGTATTTTTCTCAGCATCCGTTGCAACCTGTTCAACGGGATTAGTCACAGTATCACTTGTAGCAATTCCCTCACCACTGGTACCGGCTGGCGCTTGTAACTCGTAACCCTGATTGCACCTCGTTAATTTTAACCTGATTGGCGTGACCTTGGCAGACCTAACATTACCAACCGATGTGCTAGAAGTGTTCTGATCAACCGGTGGTTTTTCACTTGCACTATTGTCCGTTGGATAATTGGGATCATTTTTCGTGGTTTCACTGGCCCCGGGTCCCACCCGACTCTCTGGATTCTCCGGCTGACTGACCCGCTCATTGGCAGCACTGCCCGACGCCTCCTGAGTCTTATGATGAGCTTCAGTTCCCTTGCTGAGCCTGATAATGAGCTTCGTCGTTGACGTGCCATCCTCAAGAATTTGCACTCTTCCCTCTTTTCCCTTCTGCTTCTTCCTTCTCTTGCCATTCTTATCTCTCTTGCTCTTCTCCTTAGTCATCTCGTCATCATCAAATCCAGCCATTATCATTCTCCTGAACTTCATGCTCTCCCTCTTGAGCTCCTCAATACTGGGCTTCGACTGAATATTGCTCAATCTCTTCTTCGGCGGTCTTATCTTACTCCTATCCTCTTGCACACTGCCCATCTCCTGTCCCATGATACTATTTCCAATTTTGATTTTGAGCTTCGGTGGTGCACTATTGACAACGCTCGTTGGTGTTTTTGGTTGTCTTCCCCTACGTCTATCAGTATTAGTGCCACCAATTGTCCGACGACCAGACGGATCATCCTCAGGCACCTCTGGGAAGCCTCCACCCCGGTCTTTTCTCCTCTTTTTCTCCGTACTATTAGCATCTACCACAGCCCTGTAATCTTCTCTAGTAGGAAATACAGCCACTGATTTAATAGCTTTAGGTACTGTAATTACGGGTCTATTGATCGGTGGAATGTTAATTGGTGCAGTTGCAACACTACCAATACCAGAGTCCTCGGTGTTCATGTCAGCCTGAGAGCAGTACTGTCTCAACAACTCCTTCTTCCTCATTCTTCGGAGATTCGAGGTGCCAGAGATGCCAGAGGCACTGGTTGCTGACGGTGTTATAATTGCTGGAGCTTGTTGAGCCAGTGGTGGCACTGACGATCCTGCTACGTAATTGGCATCCAAGAATGGGCCCTTTATCTTGACTTTGAGCTGATTCCTAGAGTCTGATAATGACATTTTTACACCATCACTGATACTCGACGACATCTCCAAGCCGGGATCATTGAAACTAGTCTTGGAACTTGATGCGTCTTGTTTCGAGAGTTGAAGGGCATCAGCAAGCTCATCCTCCATGTCTCGTAGCACTGGATCTGTGGATACACCTGGGAAAGATCCGAGGATATGATTGGCGTATGTTTGAGCATGAAGAGATGATGTTTGTCCCTCAGTCGTTGAGTTGTAGGTTCGCATGTCAACGGGACCTGGAAGAAGCGGCATCACCGTGTCTGTGAACCCCTGGCTTGTCGCACCACTGGCCTCTATCATGTTGGTGTACTCAGAAACAGATGGAGATTTCTTGTGAGTAGTTGGACTTGACAACGACTGGATTCCCTCCTTTGAGATACTCGTCTCTCGTTTTTCACTGACATCAGTCGACTTTTTCCTCTCCCTCATGGTCTTCAAATCAGCAATGTTGGTTTCATTGGTGGAGTCCTCGTCAGAGTCAAAGTCATAAACAGTTCCCACGAGTTTGTTCTGAATGGAATCATCAGTGTGAGTGGTATTGCTGAGATTTGGTACGACAGCAACTGATGCATTTTGATTGCTGCGTCCTCTCCCCCGACCCCTGCCCCTTCCACGGCCACGATAACCCTGTTGAGAGCCCTTTGGCGCTCTGGGTCTGCCCCTGTTTGTCGTTGGAGGCTTGACAGGCTCTTGCCTAGGGGACTTGCCTGGAGATTTACCCTGAAGGGAGCCAACTCTCGCTGACGTTCTAGTGGGCTTGGATGGACTCTTTTTGCCAGGCTGGCTGACTTTTTGATCTGGCACTTGTACATTCTCAACAATTGACTCAGGTAATTGTTGAGCTTCAGGCATATTATTTGTGTAAGTCATGGGTAACGCTGGGGAGTTCACTTGGGGCTCAATGGTTTCAGGAGTCGGCTGTTCTTCGACAGGCTCGAGGCTGGGAGGGGGTTGAGTAGGTTGAGTGGGCGGTGGTGTTGGGATCTTGGGTGGAGATACCATAGCGGCGGTCAATGCCATGTTATGAGATGACGAGGTGAAGGCTGCTGTACAGGGTGAGGCTTGCATGTTGAGGGAGTCGTCCAGTGGCTTGGGAACGTGAGGTAGTAAGCTCTGGGGTGTTGGAAAGGGGGCACCAAAGACAGGAGGAAACATTCCGGTGCCTGGAGAGGGGTAGGGAAGTGGAGCTGCACACGATTGTGGTGGGAAGAGTGAGACTGGGCCCGCATAGGCACTAGAGTCTGCGTAAGGATGATAAGGGCCTCCCTCCATGGAGCCTGGAGGAAATGGCAGAGGCGCCATATTTTTGTAAGGTGGAATTGACGCGTGCTCTTCAGTGGATGAGGCTGATGTTATTGAAGATGATGTTGATCGTCTCGAAGGTAACACCTGACTCTCTGCCCACCTGGTATCCTGTCGACTGTTGTTAATGTCATTGTAAGGCGAACTGCTTTGAGTGTAGTCTTGTCTAATATCGGACGATGCATCCTCCTTCTCTAAACCTCGATCAATCTCACTGTTCTGATCGTCTTCGGCATTGGGCAGTGCCATTAGATGTCTATTAACCATCTCCATTGGTGTCATCTCATCTACCATGGGTCCTGGCAACGACTGATCCATCATCGGTAATTGCTGCATTGGCCTCGATTCTGGATGCTGATCCAAGTGAGCTCGTACCATTGCGTGCTGCTGTTGCATCAATTGATACTGATCCTGCATATTGAGGTTGAGTTGAGGATGCACCAGGGTGTCAGCATTGTTCTCTGGCATAACGGAGGAAATATCATTGGGAAATCCGTGTGAGTATCTGTGATTTTGACTCTCCATCAGCTGATTGAGATGCTGTACGTCGTTGGGAGTGAAATTCTCCATACTCGGTGGTACCCATCTCTCGTCTGCCTGCGCTCGATCCAATTTTGCTCGCTCAGCAATCGCCACTTTACCTGACGCAAGGTCATCATTGGGATAGGATGTATAGGGCTCGCTGTTATTTGGATAGCAGACTTTTCGTTTTTCCTCGATTGAATGATTTTTGTGACTTTCTTCGGGAGTATGAGACATTTCTCGGGGTTTCTGGGGTGGCTCTGGAGGCAATGTCACTTCCTGAACTTTTGGATCCTTGGGAGGTGCTTCTGCTGATTTTTTAGTGGGCGGTGGTTCTTCTTTCTTCACTTCTTCACTCGGTGGAGCCTCTGAATCAAGTTGGCTCGTGTTTGATTTCTTAGAGAGTTCCATTCGGAGTTTTTCAACGAGGTGGAGTGTTTCTCGCGCACTGTCCTCTTTAGTGTCCTCCTTGAACCAGAGTTCATTGTTAAAGGAGAAAGTTAGAGGAGCTTGACGCTCCTCGGGGTCCCTGGGTATGCTGAAGCCATCGTCATTGATGTCAACATTGAGAATATCGTGATCAAAGTCAAATAATTCAGGCTCACTAGGATCCTTGCTATGTCCATGCTGAGGGGAGAATATGGAACGACTGCTGGACTTTCTACGCTTGAGAACCTCCTTCTCGAACTGAACATCTGAAATTTGTTTTTCAGGGACTGTGTGAGGCTTCTGGAAGTTCTCTTGCTCCTTACCGAGATTGGGATTCTCCATGACGAGTGTGAAGATTCCCCGATGCTCTGAATCACTCTTATGATCCTTTTTCCTTCTCACGACCTCCACAAGTTCTTCGGTGTGCTCACTATCACAAATTTCCGTGGTCTTGGGAAACTCTTCACTAGTATGATTTTTACGACCCTCTGAACCATGTGATCTCCTCTCCTCGAGCCTCGACGGTTTATCCTTGAGTGTATCTTTGTGATCTTTGTGATCTTTGTGAACTTCTTTGTTAATATCCTTTTCAATGTCCTTGTTGGCATCTTTCTGGAGGTCCTTTTGAGCATCTTCACTTGTTTCCTTTTCGTGCTTCGCCTCAACACCCTTTGCCTTGAAGAGCTTATCCAGATGTTCTCGTTTCTCCAAGAATTTGTCAAGGCCCTTGGAGGACTTCTTTGGACTATCGCGTTCAGCTCGTCGTTGCTTCATCTCCTCCTCAAGAAGCAACAGATGCATAGGACTTTTGTTACTAGTCTTCTTCGATCTTCTATCATCCTTAGGTGACTCCGGACGTTCCTTAGGTGTTGACTCATCTTTGCTAGGTTTAATAATCTCCACCTCAAGCGGAAGTTCTTCAATTTCCTTAGGTCTTTCCTCGATAATTTCAGGGAGCTCCTTCTCAATTACCTTCTCACTTATCCTCTTTTCATTTTTCTTGACCGAAGACACATTTTTCCCAGACTTGTCTTCTTTTTGTGTGACTTCACTTGATTTTCGCTTTCTTGTCTCACCACTGGACTTACCCCTTGGTGTACTACTCGCACTGGACTGTTCTTCCTCTTTACGATTTTTGGTTGAGGACTGATGTTGAGACTGGATTGGCTTAGTTGGTGATGTCTTTTTAGATGATTTGGGCCCAGATATACTTCTTGACCCATCATTATCTCTAGACCCACTGAGCACACCTTGGTTAACACCACTCTGGGATTGCAGTGACTTTTTACTGGTAATATCGGGCGTTCTCGTTGAATCGCTTTTCTTTGTTGTTGGGGATGTTGATGATGATGATGATGCGAGTGTGGATGACGATTGCCGCGACTGGTTTGAATCCTTGGTGATAGGTCTACCTGATTCTTTTCTCTCAGTAGGCGGCGGTGGAAACTCGAGTCCATGCCGCCCGTCGGAAGTTTTAAGCTTCTTATCAGGCAGCTTCTTGAGTTTCCGCCCAGCCACTACACCACGTTTATCAATCCCCTCCGCGGCATCGTCACTCATAACTGCTTTACCTGTACGTTTGTTCGTTACTTTGTTCTTAGATTGATTGCTGGTATCACTTTCGGATGACGTGGCAGATGAGCTTTGCTCTTTCTTTTTCGATGACGCCACTGAACCAGCTCTACTCTTGCCATCGTCCGAGTCACTGCTGGATTCTGAAGAACTTGTGCAACTGCTGCTTGAACTTGAGTCACTATTGGTACTGGAGGATGCCTTCTCCGGTAATTTCTTCTTTGCCACCTCCTCTTTCTTCGAGGGCTCATCCTTCTTAATGTCTTTTTTGGTTTTTGAGTCGGGAGATTCCTTCTTTGCCTTGACCTCAGCAGTTTCTGCCTCCACCTGAACTGATTTAGTTCCCAGACCACTCTTAATATGCTCAGCAGCCTTTTTCGCAGCTTGCCTCTGAGGCACATACGCCAGAATTTCCGAGCCATCGCCAAACTCCTTATCAAAATCATAAATGTCGTTGTTTTTAGAGTCCTTTGACACCTTGCTGTCTTTGCTCCTCTTCAACGAAATTTTTTCCTTCTGCTTCGGTGGTTTAACCTCATCAGGAGGTGATTTTATAGGCTCAGACTGGTCCTGCGGTATTTCCTTCTTACCCTGCGACCTCTGCATTATCTCAGAGGCCTTCTTCGCTGCCTGCCTCTGTGGCACAATTAACGCTGACGGAATATACTCCTTCTCCTTCTTCTTTGATTTAACATTCTCCTTGTTACTCGCCTCGCCGTCTTTGGACTCCTTTCCAAATTTCTTAAGTGCATTCTTCGCACTGTCGGCAGCTGAAAATTGCTTGACTGCCGCTTTGGAGATAAACGGCGCTGACTGCGCTGCGTGCTCCTGAGAATCAGAGTCTGTTGAGTATATAGCAGATGCTGCTGACGGACCCACTCTCGTGTTTGTATTGAGTGGGAATAATTCATCACTATCACTACCCGAACCACTGCCAAGTTCCTTCTCCATGTGCTGCAGTGTCTTGGATCTGGTTCCTGTGCTGTCCTGCTTGTCACTCTCACTGCTACCAGTTGGTCTCGGTCTGTCAGGTGCACTCGTCTTCTTCTGCTTTCGCCTGCCAATTGGTTTTGTGGATTTTCTCGGTGCTAGTGTTGCAGTGCTTGCCTCCTCCTCCGTACTCGAGTCACTCTCCAATTTCATTTTAGCCTTACTACTCCCTTTACTCGCCGATTTAA
Source organism: Psyttalia concolor (assembly GCA_030522845.1). Classification (NCBI taxonomy): domain Eukaryota; kingdom Metazoa; phylum Arthropoda; class Insecta; order Hymenoptera; family Braconidae; genus Psyttalia; species Psyttalia concolor. Next base: position 41,327 of record JAPYZM010000185.1, read on the forward strand.
CTGTGGGCTTTGCTGTATCTGTCTCACTACTGCTGAACGACGACAAATCGCTGGTGTATAAACCTTTTCTCCTAACAGTGCCATTGAAATACAATTTCTTATTGGATGCACCATTGAAATCGGGCTGTGATTTTTTCTTCTCATCGCCCGACACCGGTGTCGGTGATTTTTTACCCTCTATCCTAGCAATAATAGTCTCAAAATCACGAGTATGATCTTCACCGTCGGGATGTGAGTACAAACGATCGTAAATTGATGGCCCATGATTGGCTTCAGCCACAGCAGCTGCTACTGCCTGTGGCAATTGTGGACCAGAAAGTACCAGTACCTGTTTGTGAAATGTTTGTTCACGCAATCGCAAAAAGGTCCTGCACAATTTTTCCCGTCTATTAACCATATAACAAAGATTTCTAACCCGCTCAAGATCCTGACGTAATTGCACAAATGTACGCATTTTCTCAAGATCAGCGGCCTGTCCCTGTGCACGTGCACCACTGCCCGACAATTCACCACATCGTGGTGCCAGCAGTGGTTTATTGTGTCCAGCTCGTCGCTTGAGTTTCCAGTAATTGTAGATGTAGACAATTCCATCTGGATCAACATCGAGCTGTTGGGACGTTATGTCCTTCAGATTGACGTGCTTATCAAATTCCGCCTCAATTTCCTGAAGTTTAGCCGCTCTCGCTTGATTCTTCTCCTCGGATGTCATGTCTTTGCGTTTACGTCGTCTTGATTCACCCTCTTCCTCCTCAGAGCCAGCTTTATCACCTCCACCAACACCACCACCGCCACCACCTCCACCACCACCGCCTCCACCACCACCACCACCACCACCACCACCACCATGACAGTATGATCTCAACTTAACACCATCATCAGCCATCTCATCCTCAATTATGGCCTTCATCTCCAAACCGTATTTAAATGCACACGTCACATGATAAGCTGTTTTACATGTTTTTATACTGCACTGTATGCAAGCACCAACTCTCTCGCGACACAGTACACATATTAGTGCCCATCTACTCTGTGGAATACTGGATATTTTAGTTATTGGCTCCATACGTTCAACACAACCAATACTGACTTCTGGTATCCACAGTGCACATGATACATGGGCCCACTTTTGTCCGCTGCGCGTACACTTCATTGCACCCCCTTTATTTGGACACAATACACAGTCAGGACGCTGACTTAGAGAGCAAGTACGGCACAACCATTGGCCCTCGGGTATTGCCGTTATACCGTAGCATGCCTGATGCACGCAGATATTGCAACAGTCGCAGAATACCATTTCATTACCCTCCTCAGAGTCGGGTGATCTGCATACGTCGCAGATTACATTCTCATCGTACTCGATGCCCAGACCCTCCTCATTTTTAACTATTGTTTGGATCCGCTCCCAACAGCGCACCTCGAGCTCCTCGATAACTCGCTCCAGCTGGGGCTCGGTTATCGATGGTTGACCAGCCTGAAGAAAGTTTTTCTGGCATTATTATTGGAATAATTGACTGTTGGTACGCGATGTGAAGGATGGAATATTGGCAAAAATATGGAGTTCAGAAAATGAAAAGCTTCTAATTTTCAATGAAAATCTTCGGTTCCCAGGGTAGCAAACAGTCCTAGATTTGAGTGATATGTTCCACGTTACATTCTGCTTGTTATCAAGTAACTCGGGATTGAGGAGGGATACATCTTTGTTATTGCAGTTTGTACGAGAGAAACACTCATCGCCAATTATCGGGAACAATAAGTCGACTGACATAGTTGTTTCACTTATCTACTTAATTAAAACATATTTTCGTGCGCGGCACCTGAAAACGCCATTTTGCCATTTTGAAATTGGCATTTTCCACGTCCCACATCACGAAAAATAATATCCAAGCCTCGCCATGGAAAACATATCACCCTCCCCCACGTGCTTGCCATCCTCGTCTTCGGCTCGGAAGGCAATTTTGCACGTGGGAGACGACCGGTATTTCTGGGGCGAAATTTTTGGGAATTTTTTACTGAAATGAAACTAAAAACTGTTCTCCCTTCTGTTGAAACTAGCAGAGTATTTGCCAGGGAGAAATTTAATTCCTAAAAATGATTGAGGATGTACTAGTCAAACGATAAATGTTACCAATTTTTTGTACAAATATTTTTCAAGTGCGAACGACTTACGTGACATGAACATTTTTCTGTACGTTTAGATTTATGTGAATCAAATGTTCCCTTGACGAATGTTTCACCACTTTCATTGCATTTCAAGAATTTAATTGAGAAGGGGATGTAGTTGGTTTATGAGTTTTACCGTTTATGGGAAAAGTGAGAGACGAATTTTGATTTACCTGAGCTCTCTCGCCGTTGAGTACTTCCAGCCATGCAATATCAGTATCATCGAGATCATAAGCGCACGCCTTCTCAGCCCTGGTTGGTGTTGTACTGAGGTAATGATCCTCAGGATTGAAATAATCGTCCCGTGATATCCTTATGAATTTTTTAGGCCTGTGACAATTTAAAGTTTGGGAAAATTATTGGGGCAATTTCATGACTAGTATTTCTCGTTACCAGAGAAGGCTTGAGTAACGAGAGAGCAATACTGAAATTTTATACCGCAGTAACAAGAATTGACGTTGTATTCAATCATTCATAGACAATTGAAGATAATTACAGAAGATTCGAGTAAAATTGTGAATGAAAATGGATTCAATCATTTCTCCCAGTTTGCAACTGTTGATATTTTTATTTTTCTTTACCATCATCAAACTAGTGTAATGAGGAAGTAGGTCAATTCGATCGTAAATTATTGCTTAATTATGCATTGATCTCCGGGCTGTCTGATGTTACGACTAAATATGGGGACACATTTTTCATAGAGTTACTCGGTTTTCGCCGGAAACGACTGCTGTCAATATTAGAGGACCAAAAATTGACAATTCAATTTGCTACGTCGTATTGAATGAATGAAAATGTGTAATGTAATTTTGAATTTGAAGCAAAAAATAAAAAATTCATAGGAATATTGTTTACTCTCTGGATGAGACAAAACTTGAACAGTGAAGGGTTATTGGCTATTTTTATGGAAACACGATACAAATTCAATTGTCAATGAAAGATTTTTCTGGGTACAAGATCAGAGTTTCTATCAACGGGGGAGTTATTCGGCGATTGGGACTATCTCTGTATTCATTGTTTAAAAAAAAGACTGATTCAGTAGGATTATCTTTCTCAACTGTCACTTCTCAATACGTCATCCAATTCATCTGATTTATCTACACTTGATAAATCTTGTATACTGGACAACTGAATAAATTATTCTACTCTTCTTTTTGTCTAAAGTGCCTGCTGTACTTTTTAGAAAGTTTTCTCAATTTTGAATTTCTCTAAAATATCGAGGAATTTAATAACTGAAAGTTCAGGATTCTATGGAAAAATCTATGAGAACTACGTATGTCAATTAAACCATTTTGTGAAAATTAACCAAATTAATTAATTTTAAAAAATTCCTGCAAACATATGCTTAAATTTTCAATGAATTCAAATGTTTGTATGGTTTGAAAAGTGCATATAAACTGAAGAAAATTGTATTTAATTTCAGTCGCCTGCGAATGACTAGTTGACTATCCATGAAATTTTATTCCAATTTTAACATTATACATAAAACCATTTTCAAGGGATACCCAATTTTTTTATGGACCTCTCTGTCCCCATTTCGTTTGTAAATTTTTCATGCATTGAGTCAAAACTTTTCGCTTTTTTAAATAGATTTTTTCACCTCTTAACATATAGGGAACGATTTTTGTAGTAAATAAAAATCTCACTTCATCGTGAATTGTTCATGACTGAGTCATGAATATTTCACACAATTCGTATATGGCTCGACTCATTTAATGGATTTTTCGTTCCAAGTGAATTGTTTTCAATATCCAATCAACACTCACTCATTTCTCAAATGATCAATTAAATTTCCTGCTACAAGTTACTTAAAAATCAAAGAGAAATATTGATTTCGTGCTCTGAACTAGAAAGTCTTCTAAAAAATAGTAAAAAAATATGATAAAAATTATCATTAATGTCCTTATTTAAACTATTAAAAATGGTACATTAGATCTGAATTCAACGAAGTGTTTGAAAGTACTAGAGAAACTATCTTGGAGAAAAAAGTGCGCCAAGATCTAGTGATTCGAAAACGAAAAGATCAGTATTTCATCACCTCCAGGAGAAGATGGAGGAGAGTAAGCTGCTATGATTAGTAAAAATGTCAACAACTCTTCGCTTAAAAAGTAAACATTGTAATATAAGACTAGTTTCCTTTCTCCCTATGCACTCCCTCCAATCTACAACCACCACCTCCTCCTGGACCCCTTAAAACCACGAAAAAAGATTACTCACAATTTAAAGTCCCCGTGGGATTTATTAACGGGCGACGTCTGTGTAACAGTGACCATGGGTTCAGGCAATGAGTCCGGATTAACTGGTACCTGTACTCCCCTCTCCCACTCCTGTTTCCACTGATCAGTAATAACCCAGTATTCATTAGGACTGAGTGGTTCACTGTCTGGCAGTTTCATGGCGCTTATAAGATCTTTGCGAAACAATTCAGCTGGTGCTTCGGCCGCTGAACGATTGTATATACTGGATATTTTGATATCGCTCAGTGGTCTAGGTGTCCAAGATGCACCACCGCTAGCCCCATTATTACCACCTGCTGTGGGCCCCTGACTCGACGACGCCATCGTTTCCTCCTCCTCGGACGGTCCCAGGGCAGACGAGCTAGCTGATGCTCCCGTTGCCGTTGGGCCCAATCTACATTTGCGCCTTTTAATTGCCCCCGGGCAAGTCGCCAAGTCATTGTCGTTTTTGTGTATTCGTTTTCCTCGTTGTGCCATTACTACCTTTACGACTTTATCTAGAGGCACATGTAGGTGAACTTGTATTACCCTGTAAATCAAGGTAAACCCTTAAATAATCACGATATCCACAATAAAGAATATCAAGATGATATATTCATTGCTACTTACTACATAGTTGTCCATATATTTGTTCAGTAATTCCCTCAGTAAATTATCCTCAGAACTGCAACAAAATTCATCATTCGTACAATTTATCTCGTCGATCACTCATTATTTGGCATTATAATCGTTAATTCACCGTTAAAAGCCAACAATTGGGCAACAATTATGGAAATTGTCACTTTTCACAGACAAACAATTAGCACCACAAGTACTCCCCCCCCAATAACAAATGCAGCTCGATTCCCAATATTCACATTATACTGGGTGAAACAATTGTTGTAACCTGTAGTGTAACCCCACTGTTGCATTACAATCCATGCACCATTAACATTATGAGTAAAACAAAAATAATCACCATTGACTGATAATAATCGATCAGCATCATCTGTACAGTTGTAATCGCCGTGTTACCAGCGGCCACACAATTTATCAATGACTACAAACGTTAAAAACGTATCAACAGATCATCGATGAACGTTTTAAACGCATTAATAGTGCTAATAATGCCCCTTATTCTTCATTCAATCACTTGATATTTGGCTTTTGGGGGGGCCGCCTCAGCTGTGGAGTTGAAAAGTAAAAAAGAGGTTATAAAAAAAACGTACGTCTCAATGAAAATAATGATTGAAATACGTCAGTTGTGCCAATTGGTAATCGTAGAGAGCCCTGAATTACGATATAATGATGAAATAATATCCCACGAATGGGTTAATAAGATGAAAAAATTCACAGGAGGTTTGCTACCCATCCTTAAAGATCATGTAAACATTTCATATTGTCGTTATACTCCAAAACACCTCAATACCATTGTTATATTAATACAATAGCACTCACATCACAATCACGTTTAACGATGATTTAATTTGTTAACATAAATAAGCATCGTTTACGCGATTATTATAACGAATAAAACGATGGAGATGTGTCGTTCTAAGCACGAACAAAATGCCTCACGGCTCCATTACGCTGCCTGTGCTCCTGCTGCTGCTGCTGCTGCTGCTGCTGCCTGCTGCTGCTGCCTCAACAACATTGACAATACAGATGGCAGCACCTATTACTAAATATCGCGCAGTACGCACACACGCAGTATACACCGCTGGCTAAAATCGTAGCACTCCTTCAACCATTTCACCATTAAATACCTTATTATTGATCTATTAACTCGATATTATTTTCATTTTACGCCTCAAATTAATTATGAGGGTGTGAATCATTGGGGGACAGTTGGCTTCAGGCATTCTGGGGGCTTTTTTTCAGGTCCTGAGACATTGCTATCTCTCTTTTCATGAATTTTTTTCCACTTTGTTTCTTTTTTTGCAATAAAATCATATCGAGAAAACTCAGAGGATAAGTGCAGGAGTCTAACCATGTCCTCATTAGCGATTCCAGTCAATGTATATCCCATTCATACTCACTCGAATTCATCGGTGCATTTTGCATTCAGCTTCGGGCATATATTTTTTTTTCTTTTTATTGTTAATTAATGAGTATTCAAGTTATTTTTTGGAGACTTTTCGAGAGCTCTTGGCCTTCACATCATCGAGATTATGGGATTCTTTGACGTTTGACCGCCGGTCAAATGGTGCCATTGACCACGCGCACCGATCTTCCTACGCAACGAATCGATAATAATGTATATGTATTTTACATAAACGTCGGTGGTGAGGTGCCGTTTGGCGCCATCATGCCTGGAAACAATAAGAAAGAAAAATCCTTCGTTCGTCACGTGACAGTTAAATGTGAGAGGAGTCTTGGTTTTTTTTATTTATTTTTGCTAGATGTCTTTCTCCTCTCCCGCCTAAGTTGCATCTTCGGGAGGAAAATTATGGATCACTGCAATTTCTACGGCTGGAGCGGGGGGGTCGGGGGCTGACTCTACGTTTACCCCTTCACGGTTTACGGCCAATTCAGAAGCTCCATATGAAACTTTGCTGTATCGGTAACAGTGAAATTGATAATTTTTCAGGTACCTTCAGAGCAGTCAGTTGAGGGGGCATTATTTTATCTTCGAATTTTAATAAATATGTATTATAAAAATTCGATCAAATGACAAGGACAAGAAAACAATACCATAAAAATATCATTTATTTGCTCATTCAAAATTTTGCAGTATTTATCCGCATCTCATTCCGCACATACTTCATAATTACATACCAAAGTTAATTATTTCAATAAACAAATACAAAAGAGTCAACTATCCAGTTTAAACACTTGCTCCTTTGCGTTCCCAGATAATTTCTATAATAATGCGTGTGCATAAATTATAATCAAATATTCTACCATCATCAATCAATGGTGTGGTTATTATTACATTTATGATTAAATTCATGACTATATTTCACATTGTTTCACACGGTATCCGATACCGCACAAGAAAATTAATTCTTATTGTAAGAATACGGAATACGTTAGCAGTTTTTTTTACAACAATTTGACAATGGACATTGTCATGGGTCAATAAACTCAATACCTGTAATTATTCTCTGACTTTCAAACAGACCATTCTTTACCTGGTTTTTATTATCACAAGTATACAAACTTCTAGGGTAAGAAATTGGGTAAGACTCTCACTTAGAGTTTCTTAATATTCGTTCTTATTTCAAAAACCAAAATTAGAATAATAGATTGAAGAACAATGTATTGGAAATGTAACTCTAAATGCCTACTGAAATATTTTTAAACTAAGTTGGTTTTTATTCTTTTACTGGTGGACATTAGAAGCGGAACGAAATAATAAAGGATATGTCGTCAGGTAGGTTACCTTTTTTTATCCTGTCCGAAAAATGTATTTGAGACTGTTTCCCTCTGGTTTCTATATATGCTTAGGGATTTTTTAGATTTTTCAAAAATTTATCGAAATTAATTAAATGTATTTTATTTTTCTTAGTACTTGAAAATATATACCATGGTTATTTCGGTTTTGTCATCTCTATTGAAGTCTTGTTAAATGGTTGTAAACCTAAAGAAAACAATGTTATGTATGTAAAAAATTATTGTTCCCCTATAAGTAACTTGGGTGTAGAGAAAAGTGAAAAATCGATCATTTGTCTCATAACTGGACTCATATTAATACAAAAAATCGGAAAGAAAAAATACAGAAATCGAGAACAGCCCCAGATTAATTAGCGAGTAAAATGAAAAGAGATGGCCCACTTGACAACGAATCTTTGCAAAATAAAATAATTATAAGGGAAACATTACGACAAACGGCCTGCCACTTAGTCGTTGCAATATACCACCCAAATAAAATGGAAAACACCAAAGGGGCACTTGAGTTTTGATATCCATATATTCCTCATTGACTCAAGTCATTTCGAGGTCCCGATATCTATTATCAAAACTCCTAACACTCTGTATAAATTTTCTATTTTTCTATGTGAGTCTTTTTTGTTTTATTAATTTGAGGTTCAGTCATACTCGTGCGATGCCTCGCGTTTGTTTATGAGGCTGTCTCGTTCTTCATTATTGACACTGATCTCTGTTGTCGTTGGTCTTAGGTTTTTCGTTGCTCTAGAGACCTTGCCGAGGCCCTCGGCGAATCGATTGGCCCCTGAGACACTGGAAAAAAGCCTGAAGTCGTAAGATTAGAGTGATAAAATTGACATAAAAAAGAATGAGAGAAGTAAAAAAAGATTTTGACAAACAAAAATGTGAGGTAGGTGAGTAAAAAAAATTTTTTTTTTGCCTTTCTTTGTTACGTACACAACGTCCGTTTCATCATCGTCCTCGTTGACTGCTAGATCATCGTTCATAGTGAAGTATGGATTAGCTGATGCTGGTCGAAATTTGTAGCCAGTTAATACAAAGAAAATATAGGTCGCCATTTCACGGAACATTTCGTCCAGCCACTCGTACTGGAAAGGTACTGTCATCTGTAAATAATGGAATTTTAAAAGAAAATCAGAAGTGGCGATAATTATCAAAATTACATGACTTGAGTGAGAATTTTTAACTTCCCGCGAGTAAGTTATTCATTAATTGTATTTTTAGCACGGGGATTGAAGCATTGTTTATGATAAAAAAAAAAATTATATTCTTCTAAGTTTTTCAATGCTTTATCACGGTTCTAATGACGCAGATATAGTTTGCTAGAAACATATTCATCACATTTAAATATAAGTTGTTAAATTTCATTTCCTGCTCGTCATAAACTCAAACAATTAATAAAATTTCATATAATGTTCAATCAAGAAAGGAGAGGAGACCTTCAATAAGTACACGATGATCCGAGTGAAATAGATGTAACAGACAATCATAATATAAAAGTGTCTGAATAATTTGAGCTTTTGAAGATTGATAGCAGCTTTTCCATCGGTATTTGCTGACTCTTGGAGATGTTTAATGCTCCACGCCACGGGAAATAAAATAGCACCACAGCAGAGAAGATCCACGAGGATAAAAACATCACGCCATGTTTTGTGCTCCACATCCCCCTCTTCACTTTCTTCAATTATAATTTCTGCAACATTTGCCAGAACCTACATACAAACAAATGAATGAATCGATCATTTCCCATCGGTTTGAATGTACACTGAGAGAAAAGTCAACCATATTCCAAACAAATCTTCTCTGAGATAATAAGATTGTGAACATACATAATAACAACATAATAAGAATGGAGAATACACATTTAATTGAAAAGAATTCCATAATTGCCATCAAAGATTTTCACACCAAAAAATCTTTAATTGATATTAATTGATGAATAACCTTTTTCACACAATTAAGATTTGTTTGAGATCTCGTGTTTTTGGCTCAGTGGGTCCTTGAATTTCCAAACGATCAAAGCTTAAATTGATTATTTACTTGAAGTGGTATAACGATCATGAAAATTTTCTTATCCTTATCCGCCAGAATGTGTTTAATAAAGTCCCATCCAGTTCCCACAAGTACAATGGTGATAAAAAGAACAGCTCCTTTCAGCAAATGCGTGATGTAATAAAGAATAGCCCAAGCGGCCACGTGTTCCCCCTTTGTTTGGATAAAGTGGAAGTTTACTCCATGGAAAAGTAATGAAAGAGATTTCAGGAAGATGAGAACAGCCATGAGATAATGAATTTTGAAGACCGGATGCCTGAAAGAAAATACAAAATCTTTCATGACAAATATTGGCATTGGCTGGCTTGAAATTCTTCAAATGTGACACATACTTGCTGTTTTTCAGGATAAATACCCAGAAAACTCCCGAGACAAAAAATAACAGTGACATCATGAAATAAAGCGACGGAAGTGGCATTTCCCCAGCACTCAAGAAGTTTCTCCGATTTTTTGCTACTATCCTCATCTGGGAATTGAAAAAATAAATAGAGAGAGTAATGGAAAGACTGAAAACTCTGGAATAGATTTAAAAATTCTTACCGTAAAATCAATTTTAACGCGACTATCATAATTATAATTAGGACAGCTGTGGAGGAAGAGATTGTATCTACCCTCTTCATCCTCGTTTACCACAAACATCGCAAAACTCGTGTTGAAGTATTTTTCACCCTTGATAGTTTCAGTTGTCATAGGAATGTTTATTTTCGAACATACTTGAGTCTGTATGTTCCTCCCAGCTATATCCATGTCAATATCTGTAACAATTATATAACAACATCATCAGTAATTATTCTTGGCAAGAACGAAGGGAAAATCGCATCAATTGATCATCACTCATGCAATATTGACTGTAAAATTGCATGATAATTTGTTTCCGTCGTCATTATTCTAATAATATCAGCGAGGACAATTGTGGATTATTTTGGAACTGAGGTTGCTTCTCATTCATTCATGTCTTAAGTTCATTCAGTTGCATAAGACGATGATTTAAATCTTCGGGGATAGCCAGGATAGTCCGGCACAAATTGTGACTCCAAAACCATTGAATTTCTATTGACAAAAGATGGAACAGGAAATAAATTTCATTAAAACCTGAGAAAAAAAATATTCTATAATTTTACTTTATATGACTTGTGGGAATTTTCAAAAGTCATTCAAAAGGATCCGATTCTCTTTTCACGAAAAATAATATCCATGCCTCGCCATGGAAAAAAACATATCCTCTCCAATTGCTTGCCAATTTTGCGGGTGGGAGACGATGATCTGTTCGGAAGCTCGGACATGAAATGTACTTTCAACTTTTAGCAATAGGTTTCCCATAAACTTAAGCAGTTTATGTTTTCATGAATTCAATTAATTGTAAGAATTTGTATTTTTCTTATCTGATTACGTATTCTCTCATTCATCATTAATTGTTGGAAAATGTTTCTCGGCACAGCAGAATTCTCTCCGTTCGAGAGATTTTCTCACTCGATGGAAGAGCAAAAATGATTTATCACGTTTGACGAGAAAATATTTTAGTTTTTTTTTTTTCAGCGTACGAAGTGATAAATTTCACTAGAAATTCCTGGGTGAATTAAGCAGAGGAGTGATTACTCGACATTAGAATTTCACTGTACATCAACTGGTTCCACCTGTTGGCTCTCGTGCATCCAGCATCAACTGATTTTCTATTAATATTTTACGGATGATAAACACGGAAATAAAGCAATTTCATGTATTTGTGTTAAATACACATGATGTACGCAATGGCACTATTATTAGAGGAGCATAACGGTAACATCTGGTACATCAAGTGCAATGCTCCTCTCACGCTCATTTCCTTCATTTTGGTTGTGTGTCAACAACCCACGCACACGACGTGAGAACAATTCGTCGTTTAATTTATAGATTTCGTGAAATTTTTGATAATTTTAGGCAATTCATAGGTAATACGTTGAAGCTAGTAACGTCCCACATTTTACCCGGCTAACTTTGGTCCCTGGGTGAGTGCCAAACATGAGTAAATTCTCTCAAGACAATTTCTAACGGGGCATGTGTCATTGTAATTAAAATATATATGGATGTCCGCATAAAAAGAGAGGACTTTGGAGGTATTCGAGATCGTATTGACTCCAAAATGAATTAAACAGCTTCCAAAATGCCGACACTAGAGAAGATGGAAAAAATCATTTGAAACGCGTAGGAGAGTCTGTGAAGAGAAAATCATGAATATCTTGGAAATTGGAATCGATCAAGAAAGCGCTCGTTAACTAAATGTTTACAATGACATAGAAAATTGCATAAAACGGAGGAGTCAGAGCAAATTTTTCAATAACTTATTATAAATTGAACACTCACCATGTGGTACAATGTCACGTTTCCTGCGAGGAAACAGAGCTGTATCGCTAAATCCAGAGGAGGATTTTCGTTTAGTTCTAAAATTGCTAATTTCATCTGGATCACTGGAGATATGCAGCGATCGTACATTGCGACTGCAGTTGACGAGTAACCTGCCATAAATGTAAATAGTTTCAAGTCTCATTGATAATTTCTTAACAATTGAGATCAATAGAGTGAGATAAATGACTTACAATTTATTTTTGAAATCCATCGTAAAATAAATCACGGAACTATCATCCTTAGAATCCAAGTCAGCCTTGGGGTTAGTGACTCCCTCCAGCCAACATGTCTCTTGATGCATATCTAAATACGGATTCATTGCGTCACTCCTAGTCCTGTCCAAAATGAACCCATACTGAAAAGAAAAAGAAACAATCATGAACACAATAATTATAGAAGGAGAATTATGGAGCGATATCAGTGTTAGAATGCAATCCACCTCATATCAATTGTATTTTAATGGGCTTTAATTGACTATATCATCTAAATGTCAATTGACGAGGTGCATGGCACAATGAGTTATTGAAATAATGCGTGCCTAGCAGACCAGCCACTAATTGATTTTTATTTCTCATCCACTATTTGCAGATTAAATTGAAAATTCCACTTACAACTGAATTTTCATTGAATGGCGTGGCTTTGAAATTCGTTAAATTGACTGTCAGAATGCCTCCTTCATAGAATCCAAATGTTGTTAAAGCGATATATCGTCTTGTGTCACCCTGAAAATTGATTTGAAAAATACATGAAAATATCAACAGGAGAAATCAATAGACAAATAATGGTTGAAAAAGTTGTTGAAGGATATTTATTGAGATGAGGAGAACTGACCCGTATTTCGAGTTTGTGAATTCTTGCTGTGATCGTAGTAAGGGTCCCGAGGACAAGCAAAATCCACAGGAGTCCCATTAACCTTGCACTCATTGTTAATTATTTATTTTACAATATTTAATTCGGTATTAACACTCGGTTATTAACACTGGCCCGTCACATTACAGATCTGTTATTTAAGACCAATAACAGGAGGTGAGACAACATTGACATTCAGATCATCAATGCTCGTATGCATAGATGTGGTGAAACTGGCGATAGGTTCTTGGAAAATATGTGAACATGAGGAACTGGAGAGAAATGGAACGCAGACGTTTATGAGTTGTCAGAGTCATCTGTTAATTCGAGTCAATACTATTTGCCTTTATTTTTTATTTGCTCCTAATAAAGTATTTCTCACTATGAAATTAGTAATATTTTTCTAAATTCATGAATGAAAACTGTTGAATATTTAGGAAAAGGAGGATTTAATCTGCATGAGACAACAATAAAAGAACAATTTCAATATTTAAACTACTTTATGTTAAGTTAGAGTAGAATTGAGTGTTTCTAGGGTTGATTTTTCTCGTCCTTCTTTTCCAGAACCACCTGCCACCATCTAAAAAAAATAATACAGATTAGTTATTATTTATAAATTCATATGTTGATTTGTAGGCGTACTCGGGACTACGAAGATAATTAACCCTCCAGACGATAGCAAGGACGCCTAAACATACGAACGGTACTCCCATTGTCCTTGTTAGCGAACCCATTTTGAAGACTGATCACCTGTTGAAAAAAAATGAATAATTTCGGACATATGCATGACAATTGCGCGTCTTCTCGTTTTGTGGCAAAGAAATAGAAAAAGCCCTCACTCTTTGTTGAGTCAATAGATTCCCACCAGACAAATTCACTTGGACAATTACAGTGAGGTTAGTTTTATCTCAATATTGGAATTTTCAGATGTTATTGGAAACGAACCAACGTCTGACGAATGGGGAAGGTCCATTCCATTCCAAGCATTGGCTATATCAACATCCTAGAGGGTAGAGGGCAAGTGATGAATCCTCTCACTGGTCCAGAAACTGGCGGCGCCATCTATCACAATGCATGGGAACACCCCGAGATGGCATCAAATAGGCTTGATTGGACAGCTTGCGTTTTTATCGACTGGAATTCTGAGCGGGAGTAATAAATTTCTCCAAGAACTCCCGGTAATATTAATATTTTTTCTTCTATAAATTCATTCCGTACAGCACAAAAACCTCTAAAGTGCCAAGCAATTTCGTGAATTAATTTGTATTTTCCTTTAAACATTTAATTCGTTAAGGTTAAGAGGCAATGGGAGTTACCATCGGAGCCAAAATTGGATTCCTATTATTTTCGTCGCCAGTTGATTAGTTATCAAAATCCAAATTCTTACATCATTTATTACCTTCGTATCTACAGTCCAAGAATTTGCATTTTGTCAAATAATCGACTGGCGACGACAGTAATTGGAATCCAATTTCTTGCTCCGATGGTAAGTCCCATTGCCTCTTAAGACCAAATTAAAAGAAAAAAACGAACTCTTAACCAAAGAGGTATTTTAGTCAATCCTCTTAGTCCTAACTATCAGGGAAAGTAAATAGTCGATAGCTAACAGTACATTTCCCCTCCCGCCACGCAATCAGTGAGAATCAGGGTTCAAAAATTCCAAAGTCCAAAAAATCCATAAAATCGAAATTTGAGAGGCTATATCGATCGGAAATTTCCTCAGCTTTTCAAATCCGTTCGAATTTTGGCGCTAGGCCTGATAGTTTTCAAGATATCGTCAATTTTCTGGC
>JAPYZM010000186.1:0-46901 GCA_030522845.1 Psyttalia concolor
ACACATTGAGATGAAAAATATTGTTCGTAACACGTGAAAAAAGTGGTTTTTGACTCGTGGGATTATATCACTCACCTTCGGCTCGTGATATAATCCTCCCACTCGCCAAAAACCATTTTTTTTCACTTGTTACGAAATGTACTATTTTGCTCTGTGTGTCATCGAAAAAAAAACCTTGAAGAGAAGTTTACTATTTGCACTCAACTCCACTCAGCCACTCACCTATTCCCGTTTAACTTACACGGGAAGACGCCTCAATATATCAATTACCTCGCGTAATCCGGCGAAAACTAATGACAAATGTCAGCAATAGACTCTTACTCATGTTTATATTGTTCCACGACAATAGAAGAAACGCACGTGACACTAAAATCCATCGATGATGAATGGGACCAGTGTCCACAGCTGAAGACATCATTTATAAAGTTAACATTCGAATATCCCGACAATAGCTGAACGCAATGATTGTCATGCTGAATCTTATCTGACCAAAAAGATCTTATCGAGGACATCTGAATACGATGAAATGAAGTATGCGGCATTCGACAGCTGGAGGAAGGTAAGACTGGCTTGATCAAGGTGCACTTGTATGATGAAATAATCCACTAATAAAAGTGACATCTCAATTGGAGCCTCAGGCCCTATCTGATTTTGTCTCCAGTACATAAAATCTCGACAGCCTTAATTTCTGAAATAATTCTCTCTGGCCAATTATCATAGAATTATCATAATATTGAGAATCATCTATTGCATTACAAGCGGTCCATGAATAACAGATGAATCGACAATTATTTCAACAATCACAGCAACACCTCTAAGTATTCAAATTAATTGTTATTTCAGCAATCGCATAACGGAAATATTTTGTCACTCGTGTGAACTAGTGATGCGGTGATTTTGGTACTACCTATCCATCAGACTATTGGCTAATCATGCAAAGATAAACGTAATATGGGATGTATGAATGAGGAATATTTGGAGGACGTCTAACCGAAAAATTTGTCGCCTTCGCATCATGAGAATATTAGAAAGTGAGCGATGACCCAGAACAGATGGTACTTGCAATCCTTAATATGTGATATTTTTCCTCTGAGGGTATTACGCTCACGGCAAAGAAATCACCCGCGAGCAAAATCCGTTCTTTTTTTTCTTACTTTTGCGTGGTCAGAACGAGAATTTTAATAGGTTTGACCGCGTAAGAGGCTGCCTATGTTATGATTGTAGCGAATTGAATGGCAAGAAATTTCGGGCATTAATCTTCTTCCGGCATTGTAGCCTGATTGAGTAGACATCAGGATAGCTCTTGCAGAATGACGTCAGGAGAATTCCATCAGTTTCGCAAAGCACTAATCATACCTCAGCTATAACATAAGTTTTTAGTCGTTTTTTTTTGCACAATCGAAATTCAGTCACGCTAGACGTTTTGAGAGTCTATTATAATTGGCTCATCCAATAGTTGGAGAATGAATAAAGAAATATCATCTTGGCAAAGAAATCATCGGGATTTTTTTAGGAATTAACGCTTTCAGTTTCTTACAATGAACTTTCTCAAACCCTCTGTAAACTGTAAACCGAAATTTCATGAACCGATGAGTTGCAGTTTTTGGAAAAATGACAGGGAAATTTTTAATTTCAGTGAAATTTAATTCAATACAATTATTAATTTTGTGGCAGCAGGGAAAGGAGAATAATCCAACTTTCCAACTCATTTTCCGGGAAGAAAATTCGAAATTTATTGTCATATTCCTAGCGACCACCTCCGGTCAGTCTTTCTCTGAAAATCATCACAATTACGATGAATTCTTAGTGAATGACGGAAAATAGAAAAGATCATTTCCCGAATACTTCTCTGCCATCGAAATCATTCTGGTATTTTCCTCAAGGTTTCTCGTGTATAAACAAAATTATCAAGTTTTTCTACTGAACTTCGTTTATCTACTAGAAACCTATCGCGGAATGATAATTTTAAAATTAGCATGGTATCGTAACACATCAAGATATCGTATTTGTCAAGAGAAATGACCAAATAAACAAAGGTAATCGCTAACATTCTTAAAGTTTTTATGAACCTTAAATTCAGAGGCGAGATCTGTTCTTAATTATGTGCCAATAAAATTTGAATAGAATTCCAATCACTGACAATAGATTTTTCTACTGAATAGCCTAGGTTTTCCAGTACATTTTTCAATACGACAGTGACCTTTATGTTCGTCTGCGATCATCAAGGCCTGGATTAACAGAATTAGATGAATAATGTTATGATACCCGGCTAGTGAGGATTGAGCAAGGGATACTACGCAGAGAACAAAAAATTGCCCATCATAATGCACCACCGTGACCACTCAATTTCGTGATAATTAGCTGTCTGTTGTAATGAAAATTGTAGTCTCATGTGTTAAAGAATTTATGATGGTTAATTCAATCCGGATGAAGACAATGTTTTAATGAAAAATTATGAAATCCATTATGTTAGCAATAGCTAGCTGTGTCCATAGAAATTTGGATGGGTCCAATGAATGACTATTTCGACGAGCTCACGTGATTTTCAGACACAATTTTGAACACCGCGAACAGCTTATATTCACCTTTTTGCACGATCAGGTATAGTAAATTTGGTGAAAGTCCACCAGATCCGGGGAGAAATTTACTGACAACACAGACTTGGCGTAACAAGCGACATTGAGATGGAACATTTAATGGGTTCACGCTACCGCACCACGCGATTCTTTATGAACCGGTCTCATTAAGACACGGGTATTTTATTTTTCGATAATCGATTGATAATCGATTTTCGAGAATCGCCGAGGGATTCAATCATTGATTTTTTTGTAGAATTTGATAACTTGTTCTCTGCTATCGCTACGGGTTTTTCTCAAGGCCTCTTATACTTGTCTACCTTGTCTCTTCTAGATGTTCTCATCAAATTTATCTGCGTTAGTAGAGGCCTTCGTACTCTTATCAATATCTTATTTGGGTTGGGGCTGTAATCATAAAACACTGGAGATATATCCCAAAAACAAAAATATTATTCCCATTGAATGATGAACAAATTAAATGCATGCGTTCACCGACGTAGTTGTGAAATTAATTAAATTCATATCAGATTCGACCGCGGAAAACTATTACATCTGTCGAAGAAAAAATTAAATAATTCCGGTGGCTAACAACAAAATTCGGATTACTAAGACCCTCGTGTGACAATAGGTGATTGAGCTAGTTATCTCAAGAGCCTGAGAAAGAAATATTTGAACAACAGTCTTATCCTTGACAAAACTATGATTTTCCCAACATCTCTGATTTCTTCGCTAGATATTATTCCATTAAGTTTATTTATTCTAAGGTTCAAGCGGAAGTTGCCATTAAAACCTTAAAAAGTAATACAGAATTAACAGGCAAGATGTGTATCAGTAACGACGCGATAGAGGTAATGACGAAAAAATTACATGAGCAATTACTGCACGATTTAATTGATCAAAAAGGGAAACTTTATTTTAGGAATTTTCAGGTAGCTTCGGGGCGACAAGACAAAGTGAGGCAAAATAAATAAAAAAACGCTCGACAATTAAATTATTAGCCATGGATTATTTTACATATCAAGTGTAATCTTGTTGAGATTACAATATTAACCCACCAAAATCTCTCTATAACAATTTTCTCCAGAAATTGTTTCGCTGTAATTTTTACTTACTTACTTACTTATAAAATTCTAAATGGGAATGACATTTCTTAGTTAATTATTATCAAAAATATTAGCCTGAGGATAGAACGTGAACTTAACTAGAATACTCATTTACTTTCGTTTCGACTTTGTTCAGATGTTAATCTCTGTAATTTGAGTTGCTTGCCTACGAGTTTGAAAAGACCCTGAATGACGTATTTCCGGGGAACCGAAATGTTGGGTCGTCGACAAAATATCTTATTACCACCAATTAATTAGACATTCGACAATGGTGCTAACCGCCTCGATCAACATACAACCAGAATTTCAACATTGAGTAGAAAAGAAGGAACGCTTTATTCTAACTAGTCCGCCCTTTTAGATACACGGACTGCTTTCAACACTTCAAAATGAATTGCTGTCAACACTCCAAAATTAATTGCTTACAACACTTCCGAATGATTAACGACGAATTCCAAATATGCATCGTCGAATATTCATGAATTCAACGGACAACCTACATCCCATTTACTAAATAAATACGAAGATTCAGATCAACATATCCTCATGCAGACCTTTTCTCGTTCATTGCTGAGAGGCATTTGCAAAATTCACCGAAAATTTAAAGGTCAATATTAGTATCATCCTTCTATTGACGGTATTACAATGCTTAAAGTAGTTCTATCCTTCAGCCGGACTTTGCCGTACTTTTAGAAATATTTAGGACAATTGAATAAAAAAAATCTTCAGTTGATTGAAACAAAACGAAGTTGCAGCAGATTTTCAAATTTTTTGCGTCTTTATAATCCTTCAGTAATCTCAAAGTTCTCATATTAATTTTTTCCCACAATTGTTGCTTACAACATATATTATAAATTTTCACAATGGGCTCAATAACACCCAGACACTTTCAAATTCACCGTTGCTCCCTCCTTAGCACCAAAAACTGATTACCCGTCATTTAAATTTATTAGAGGTGATTCACAAAGCATGGGAAAGAAAGAAACAAATTTTCACAATGTTTCTTTTTTTTCCAAAATATATATATAATTGGTGATATTCATCAGGTTTCGTGGATTCCTCTCGAAAATAATACCACGTGGATGTATCTCAATGTCAACTAGTCATTTTACGAATGAAGGGAGCGTATTGAGCAACTATATCGTGTAGGCTAAACTTCTCGGTGACATTTACCTGTTAGATATTCTAATTAAAAATCTGTCTAAAAAAAAAGCTAAGGGTTATCAGTTGAAAATGGAATTTGATGTTTACCGAGAAAATAAATCTCTCGGAATGACGTAGTGCGGTACTTACTTTAATATTCCGTGACACTTTGGACTAGAATCTTGAGGAAAAAAAATCCGAGGTAGTATATGATCTCAAGATTGATCGTAAATTTTTATTAATGGACGGAAAAATTACCATTTTTTCCGAGCCCACTCGTTCCGGGCTCTTTGTGATGACCTCACACAATCTAGATTCTGTTATGCCTCCGAGATATTAAGATGAGAGCACAGTTATTGAAGTAATTGAAACATAAATGTCTGGGAGAATTTATCCGTCTACAGTGTTTACATGGGAAAATAAAAAGATACTCCATTGGGATACCTTGTAGAGAATGAAGACATTAACCTGTTAGAATTTTTTTACTTTAGTATTCAGCCACTGGACAACGCAAATTCTTCTGTGCTTACCGTGGCACCTGGGTCATACCTTGAGAGAAAAATAAAATTCCAAAAGTGAGAGGTTTTTGAATGGTTCAAATATTTATCGGCATATCAATTAATTAGGAGATATGATAAATAAACGAATAAGAGGAATTTGGTGTTCATCGAGAGATCAACAATAAATAAATCATTGCAATGAGTCACAGGTGGATTCTATATGTAATTAAATATATAGGGTTGCAGGGGAAAAAATTATTTAAAGTGGAGCTGAAAAGAAACATTTCCGGTCGCTCGTTTTGCTCGCGGTCTCATTAGGACATAACTCTAGGGGTTGGCGGAATTGAGTGGGATCCATTAAGGGGTTCATCCAAGGACTTCTTAATTCCCTTCTCTTGCTCAGTTGAGAACAGTATCGTAGAACAATCTAATTATATACGTAATTATATCTCCGTGAAAGATGAAATTTAATTTTAAATTGTCTGAATCTAGATAAACTTTTTTTAATATCAGGTGCATGAGATTTCAGTTATTAAATTTGATTATAAAATTATTGACTTTCGATTGTTTTATGCGCAATTCAGAGTTACTTGGCCGAATTGTTACTCGTTCCTTCTATCCGTTGATTTGAAAGATATTTCACACATATTTGCTCCCCTGGAATTCACCTTCAACCAGCGACGTCAACAGAAAAGCCGAAATATTCTTGAGTCTTGGTTCACTTACCTAATTATTCTTCACAATCACACAATAGCCGGTCCTAGATTTCTCCGCAAAGTTTACGCATCGCGTATTCCGTTGCGAAAAGAGGATGATTTCGACACAAATGAATTCCCCCTTTATCGATCAATTCTTCTTAATAAAAAAAGAACACTTGGTAGACAGGCCTCCAAATTTAGTGATCAATTCAAATTCATTTTACCACATTCTGATTGCATAATTATTTTTTCAACTTCAATTTTCAAGCTGTGTTTTTGTTCAATCAGATTTTATACAAACGACACCAAGAAAGCCTCTCCAGTCTATCTCCAAGGATAACCAGCGTGAAAATAAAAAATAAAAATCACAAACGCCTTCTAAATTTAGACTCGTTTGCACAGAAGAGCGATTTTCGATTGAAAACCGGTTGTCCAATTGAAAGCATTTGGACTCGAAAACTTTTGAAGGAACCCTTTGGAGAAGGAATAACATACCACGGATCGTTTAGCCATCCGGACACTTTAAACCTCCGCCGGACATCCGAAAGGAAGCTTTCAAAATCGCGGGCTATTGAATCGAAATACTTGATATTTTGAAAATCGATTATCCCAGGAAAGTACTATAAAGTCTACTTTTTTTCAAGTTTCTAATTTTCTATGAAAACCAAGGTGAGTGATCTCAAATATAAAAATATAATTAGCGTGATAAATAAAACAATTTAAATCGATACGTAATTCAATCTATTTAATTAGTTAGTAGTCCGTCTTTTGTCAATATTTTTAGAAATCGTATGAGATAATAATGAGGAATTATTTAATTTTGGAAGGGGTCATTGGTGGGTTTAAGTGGTTATTAATATTTATATATTCAAACTTGTCTTTGATAACTCTTATCAAATTCATGAATTTGTTAGTTGGCTCCGTCAGAACTTTTGCTCGGCAACACAAATTCACATTCACGTATTAATAAAAATTTAACAAATTTCATGTTTTATAAAAAAATGTTTTTTTAATCATTGCTCAATAGTATTTTACGTAACGGCGAGGCAAATGATGTTTTTGGCGAGTGTGAGGTTTACAGCCCGAGTCGAGGGGAGGGTTGTAATCACACTCGTCAAAAATTTAATTTCCCACAAATTACGTAAAATATTTTGTTGCATAACGCATGCAAAACTACAATATAGGTCCGTGAAGCGGGCGTAAAATGGCACTTTACAGGTAGGAGGGTAGTAGAAAAGTTTTAAACTAATGTAATTCATTAAGCCGTTGAAAAATTGTCCATATATTCTGTTAATTTGACAATCAAAAACAGTTTTTTCATAGAGTATGCAAAACAGTTTTTTCCTATCAAAAACAAAGTAATCATTAATTTTTTATACTTTGAAATTTGAACCAAACAATTCTATTTTTTTTGTAATTGGCTCAAACGAGATTTATTTGAGATTTTTTTTTATTTCTTTCAGTTAACGAGAGATCTTACGCAGATAGCCCGGAATTTTGCAGATATTCAATAATTTCTCATCATCTCCTCATTCCAAAAATAGAGTCAAGAACTTAGATATATATATAATCAAATATTTTTATTCACTGATAAAGATCTTAGTTCACGTACATTTATCTACATGTTTAATCGTTTAAATTTTACAGAACTCAAGTATTTACACATTTTTAATTTCTTGACAATTCTGTCAATTTTGTTTAAAAGTACATCAAACGTCAACGAGTTTGACGACCTCCTCTACCTTCTTATCGTGCTCTAACCCTTCAGCCTCTACAGCTTCCTTCATCATTGATTTCATCCTATCTATCATAAGCTTCTCCTGTACAAATTGATACCTGCAGACTGTGAATGAACCGATGGTAAGAACACCAAAAACCCCCATCGTTGCGTGAGAGGCTAGACGAGTTCTACTCGTGAACATGAAGGTGACAATGCCAGCGCCAAGTCCACTTATTATTCCAGTTATGAAACTCTGCTTGAAGCATGGAACCTTCCTGATGTCCCTCCCAAATATCATCACGGGCTTGTCATTCTCCTCCAGCGCGGCAATCCTCTCCTGAATCTTCTGCTCCAGCTCCCCCATGATTATTAATTTATCAGCGAGGAATTGGACACTCCGAACGATTCTCGAATACTCCACTTATTTTTCTGGCTTAGGAGACCGTCTACGTGAACTGCTCTTTGTTATTATTGCCATAACCTCAACTGAATCCGTGAACTACCGGCTACGAGGAAGATTTTGCCTTTGCCATTTGAGCAAGTTACAGCACGTGGTGTGAGCTCTGTAGGTAAGTGAGGACGCAGTAGGAAATTCAAATGGTGTTGACAATTTTGTCTGAAATTTCCGCTACACACTTCTGAAATGTTCATCACATTCCCTTGCATTCTTGAATTCTTTGGAATTTCAAAGAATTTCGTTAAAAAATCGATGGAAAATTCATTTTCCACTTCTACCCGAAAATCAATAGGAAATGGGAAAATTCAGATAAATACATTCTTAAATTTTACGAAATCGAAAAGTAAGTTAGCGGATAAAAACAAAACTTCAGATTTCTCCTATCTCATCAAAAAATTTAATAAATTGCGGAATATTTGGATTGTACTGTAAAAAGTCGCAAATTTCCGGAACTTTTTACTGTCACTATTTCTAAAAATATAGAATCTAGATTTTCATCAATTCCCATATCAAACCCTGGTTTGAAGATTGTTTGCTTGACAAACAAAAAGGGCAGTAATTTTTAAAAATACAATTTCAAGTCTAATAGAATTGAAAACAACGTTCTTTTTATTTTTCAATGAAGAATGGGAGGAGTGAGACTGGAAGAGACATTGAATTCAGTAATGGAAAAGTGACTCTTTTTGTTTGCGTTTTCGAGAAATCTATTGGAATTTAAGATAACAAAATTGACGTACTAATTTTAAAAGTAACGATCCTGAAATACTATATCTGAGGTACAATACATACTTACCCAACGATCGACAATTGACTTTCCATATTTACATTACGAGTTAAAAATAATTGGATTTAAAACTTTAAATTGTCTTATTTTTATTTCATTCAGAAAATATTCAACGAATATACAAAAGTATATCTTAAATATGAAAAATGGAGAATAATATCATAGCTTCCAGAAGACTATGAACGTTCAGGCATGATGAAAAGCAAAGCAAACTGGACCCCCAGATACTCCCAGCAGTGATTTGTAATTTTAATTATCAATGAAATCATTCAATAACGTCTTCATTCCTGTAATTTGTAGATTCTGGTGCAGACAATATCGTCAACCGTCATAATCTGTAACAATTAAATTCAATGGCTGTGATTCACTTGATCGAGACCTGATTGATGATTTCCTGTCGCTTCATGGCCCATTCACACGATCGAGTGACTCTTGCTTTCAGATAGATATACGGGTCAATTTAATGGATAACTATGGCGTGACCATGGTCCCACCGTTTTTATCCAATGGAACATACTCGAGTTAACTTTAGAGTTATTCAATAGAAATAATACCAGAAGTTGCGTGCTACCTCATCACCCGCACTAGAAGAAAATTTAGTTTCAAACCACGTACGTGCCTCAAAATATACTGATAATTGGCGGTACTTTTGATCAATCAGTTGGTCTTTGTTACTGAAGTCATTCAGGAGACCATTTTCAAAGAATCAAATTATACACACGAGAGGGAGTTGATGCAACTGCAAAAAATGGCCATTTGCAGATTTACATTGACCTTTGATAAGTAGGGATTCCAGAGAATACCTTGTATATTTGGTAGAATAAATTTCATAGATACGTTAATGAAAACATTCCAAGTCGTTTCACTTGATTCCTTGAGGAGAAACGAAGAAGATAAGATCAAACATTTTTTGTCTATAAAATATTTCTCTATTTGAACATTTTTAATAATTTTCTTCACTACTCGTTTCTCCGCCCATTACGATAAAATATGGAGAAATGAATTCTCTTTGATCAACTGCCAGACGCCACTGCCACAATATTCCAAAGACCAGGCAAATGAATTAATTGATTCAGAAATTAATTGATGCCCATCTAAAATTCTCATTGACGTTAATTGATAATTTATTAAGTGTAAAAAAATCAACGAGTTGATTATATTCCCCCGTTCCCATTCGCTGACAGTTACGATACCTTATCGACAAAAAATAAGTCCCCTTATCAGTGTAAATAATTAGAAATCTGAGACAGTGGGAAGAATAGGTTTCGCATAATGAAGAAAAAAATCGATTACTAACGGCCTTCATCTCGTTGGCGGTGAACTCTCGTTCAATAGTAGTAGTTTTCTCCCCTTTCTGAACATGAGACATCTTATTTCCATCCAAGGTGATAACACTCTTGACCTTGCGGCCGTCCGGAGTCTCCTCATCGAACTCCTCACCGAGTTTGAATTTGATTTCCGAACTCTTGAAGGTGCTCGTTGTCTTCAATGTATAAATATCATCGTTTTTGGTAAGCTCGACAACTGGATTCACCTGAGCTCCCATTTTTCGGGTCACCAACCCCACACCTGTAATCAAACAATGATTACAGAGTATAAATAATGAGATGAGAGGTCGTTGCACCCACCAAGGGCTTTCATGTAGTCATCAAACTTGTCACTAGACACCAGCTTATATCTTTTTCCCAGTAACCCGAGCATGTTGAATTGATAATGCGAGACTTCTCAAGTGCTCTCACCACGACTGGTGAATCTGTACGGAGTAAGTGGTCGGTACCCATCTCGATTTGTTATTTGGAATTAATCAGTTGTGACGTCTTACGCGTCTGCTGAAGATAGCAACCAAAAGCCATTGAAGTTTGACCTACGGACTTGAACAATAAATAAACCCGGTATTTGCATTCCTCTAGTTGACTACTATTTCCTTTTGGAATCGATCACTTCGGAGAGGAAAAATAGAGAATTTTATTTATTCAGATAAAAACTTGGTTAAAAATGCGTTAAGAGTAATGGCATATTCCGACACTGGTACGGCTGTTTTTCCATCAAATTATCTATTATACACAATGGGTTTCCTCTACTTTTTGATCTTGTCTACTGGAATTGGGGAGTCATCACATTCTACTTTCGGTATATCATTTTATTAACATCTCTTCTGTTGAATTCTACAAAATTACACATTCATTGGCGTAATAGTTCCTGAGGAAAACTAAAGACAAATAACCATTGCTATCAATAATCGATAGTCAAACCGAAAGTGAATTTTCCTTACATCGTTGTTGGGCAATGATAGAAATATCAATTTTTGTTATTCATCGAAATCTGAATTTTCATTAAAGGCGAATTGAATGTTATCAATAATGGGACATGAACAACCATTGAAATAGTTAGCGTAGTAGACTGGGGTTTTGTCCTCGTTTACAATCAATCTAATGTTCAATGATGTTCATTAGGTTCAATAATGATTTAGCCTATCAAATCCTCAATGATGGAAATTGTCACTTGACTGAATAATAACATTTGTACTAAATCAAAAATAAATTGAACGTTGGCCCAAATGTTTATCA
The DNA here is from genome assembly GCA_030522845.1 of Psyttalia concolor. Taxonomy (NCBI): domain Eukaryota; kingdom Metazoa; phylum Arthropoda; class Insecta; order Hymenoptera; family Braconidae; genus Psyttalia; species Psyttalia concolor. The sequence goes on from JAPYZM010000186.1 coordinate 11,549, forward strand.
GCTTTCAAAAAAATGTTTACACGATCGTTTAGGGCGAACTACGCGACTTCTATTTTAATATACTAGTGCTTACAGAAAAAACCGCAACAGCATAGCTTATATCAAAATTGTATTCGGTTCGATTGGCTTCGTTAAGTCTAAACACCGGATTACTAACGTTCTCATTGTTATATATGACGCAAAACCAACGCATAAATCAACTCATTCACCCATCGATCGATGAGGTGCAAAGATTTCCATTAATGTCACTTCATGATCCACAACGATTTAATCAAAGCCCAGAAAATAGAAGATTATCAGTTTGAGATTCATGAAAAGGAGTAATGATAGGAGTAATTAGAAATGATTAGAAAGAAATAATTATACTAGATCGAGGCATTACTCAAAATATGTACTAAATCATTTTATGAAGAAAAAGCTAAGTCGGCTTAAAAGTATAACAAAATTTACAATTTGGACATTTTTTTCCGATAGTTTCGTAGATCCTTATCTACTTATCTATTTTTATTTTTGCTATAAAAGTTTATAAAATCTGATTTTTCCGTAGGATTTCTACTAAATGTCTTTTGCGCCCTGTAACTTTTTGAATGTATTTTTTCAGGAATTCCCATAAAAAAACATAACAAAGTAAAAGTGATATAATAATTCCCTACGGCAATCAGGGACGCAATAAAAACATAGTAATGAAATCAATTGACCCAGTCATTGATCGATGAGTAACTAAAATTTCTAATGATGTCACCTGACGCCACCCATCAATCTAATTAAAGTTTACAAATAAACCCTGAAATTTTCAATTTTTCAATATCTTTACATGACAATGAGTTCAAATAATGCAAGGTCACAAGGCGATGTCTACACAACTGGATCGTGTGACCATTTCTAGATTATTATTTTTCGTAATCCGATGCGCATACCGCAAGAGAGAGAGAGAGAGAGAGAGAGACACACACACAGAAATAGAGAGGGAGCAGTGCATACTCCTTCCTATATTACACCACCCAGTAATTTTCGCACGGTCGCGTGTTACCGTCTCGACTCGCATGCACAGACACAGGAGTAAAGTGTAGTCCTTTGGATTATTACAACTGAATGTAACGATGCGCAAAGTGGATGGAAAATTGTAGGTTAGGTGACTTTATTTATCCGGAGGTGTGAAGCCGATTGACGGGAAAAACGAGGGTTTCCGTTTGTCGCCCCGCCTCACCTCAAAATGAGCCGCTCAAAATGCTCTCAATGTCTAAATAAGGAATCAATTAGGGCGGCGGAGAAATGGAAAAAGAAGCGTAAATAGTCAGTCCTGTAGACGGACTCCTCGGCCTATTAATGCGGTAACGAGAATTCGGTAACGAAGCGGTAAAACGTAGCATAAGAAAACATCAAGACGCCGAAATGTTCTAATGAAATATAACAATAGTTGGTATCAATGAGGGAGACATCGGCGTAGTAGGCCGTCTTTAGTTGTCAATAATTCGGCAATGAAGGCATGAAATTTTTTCATGGTTATTTTGCCCATGTTCAAGCTATTTCTGCAATGATTTATTTCAACCCCGGTATTTAATCCGAAGATATTGACGACTAATGGCAGCTCGATTTGTTCCCTGTCATTGTAAGATTTTCTGTAGCTCTCAATTCACTCTACGGTGATGATAAAAATTGCACTGGTGGCCTTAAATTCCAGAAGATTTATTAAAAAATAAACGGACGGGACTGGAATAATCCTAAACCATTTCACCACTTGGCGACAAAAATATCGATTGTTGAATGACGAAAATAAGCGAAGATGCATCGGGTGGGTGGATTCTGACGGTGTTGGCGTTTATTTCCCGTATGGGATGTAATTTATCAATCAGCATGAATTGCCAGGGCCTCCATATCACTTCACTATTTCCAGATCATTAATTTCCGCGTGTGAATTCTATTTCAATCTTTTAGCAGTGACATTTACGATCGTTTCGCCGCGTGGTGTATGCCCGATTAATATCGCGGATTGTTTCAACAGGTCGTTAATGAGTAATAAAGTGCAGTGCGAATGCAAATCGCGATAAATTTAATTTGACTTGTACGTACCCAGGGCTTTCATCATTTCATCGAAATTCTTACTGCTCGAGAGCCTGTACTTCTTTCCAAGGAAATCCGCCATTATTTAGTTACTTTGACTGGTGCGTTAATTGATTGAGTGCACGAGAATTTTAGGTAACACGAGGGACCTTCACGTTGTTCGAGCCGGGCGGCAACTGAACCACAACCGCCAACTACAGTCTGCCGGTAACAGAGTTTGCGTTTATAGGGGCAAGATCACCTATGAAACGCACACAGCCGACACAGCGACAGTGCAAGGGTCTCAAGTGCCTACATTTATGCAGTCGTACTTATAACTATGACATTTGAGCGAGTGGGGGTGGCGGAAGCCTGCCCATTTGCTGATTGCCATGCTTTTTTTATTCATCAACCTTTTTCTTAGAAAATTGTGTTTACAATTTTTCATGTTCCACTGGGGACTCAACGGCGAATAAGCAATTTATTTTCTTAAAAATGATTTTTTCGCAATCTAGAAAATGGCTACAATATTGCGAATAATTTTTTATAAACCTTCAAGTCCCAAATTTCAATGAGAGATTGTAGATTGAGGAATGCACTTTTTGGAGACCTCGGACACAGGAGCGAAAACGTCTGTCTCTTATTCTCTTGTGGTGGAGTCCGGCAGGGGCGGCTTGCACTTTCTCCCTCGCACGTCAGTATATTAACATTAATAATCGGTATTAAAATTCTTTGTCTAGAATATTTTGGTTATTTCCCGCAGAACAAGCTGCGGGAGAATCACTTAAAATCAATAAGAAATGTTTGCTCCCTATTGTCGCCCGATTGGACCAGTTCGGAATGAATTCCCGCCCCTGAAAACCGCATCTGTCTCGCTCGCAGACGATTTTTTTCCTGAAGCCATCTCTGTCACCAACCCATCAAGGTCGATGCTCTCAACGAAGAGACGAGAGAGATGTGGCCAATGTGACTCATCATTGGCGGAGCGAATTCGCGCGGTAACTGCCCTCCAATGGCAATTTTTTTTTTCGGTATCCGGTGTAGACGGCCAAATGCACGGCAGGATTCTAAACTCCTGGTACTCAAAGATGAACCCGGAAGCTGAGAATTTTTATCTTGTCTTGGGAGTGAAAGAAAATATTACGTCAGACTTTTCGTGATATTTGACGGTGTCCTCGGAGAGACAAAATTAAAATCAACGGTGATGGTTAAATTTTTTTTTTCATTTCGTGTTTTGTAGGAATGAAGCTACCACGCCATTTACTGACGCAGATGCCAGGTGGAATCAATAGGAGTGCGCAGGAGAGGCGGGCACTGCAGATATTTCGGAATTAAGCAAAAAAGGAGGGCTAAAAAAGGAGGCAAAAAATGTGAGTCACACATAAATGATAATTTATAGTGAGGAGATTGAATTTTCGAAAAGGTTTGAAGTGTCAATTTTAAATATTCCGATGGAAAAAATTCGAGAAATAAATTCGGCCAATTTATTACGTCTTAAAAATCAACGACCAAAAAATTGAGTTTTATTTGCTGATGACAGTAATTTGGCGAAAAAAAAAAATCTTCAAGTGGTTTTTTAATGAGCAATAAATTACACATCGCAGTTATCAATCTCCCGAAGATGGCTTCGCATTAATTTGAGTTAATAGTTTTCTCTATCGTAATTGGGTAAAATACGTCGGGCAGAGCTGGACTTTGCGCAGTTGAGTGGGCACTATTTTATTGATCGTAACGAGCATGCTCGGGGTCTGTGGGGTGTTGGTCCCAGCGTTGATGCCCGAGAGTTAATAACGCGCCGCACCATGCAGTCTTCATACATTCATTGAATGCCCCGACGCTCAATTTAGAGCGTAAAAAATCTTGTTCAAATCCGCACGATGAATCCGGCATATTCTTCCGGACTAATACCCGTCGTTTGTCGCTGCGGCGGTCACAGGAAATGGAGTAATTTAGTGGCCAAGGGCTCACTGTATACCTCTTAATGCCGAAATTAATTTATTCGCCGAAATGTCGCAAGGAAGGCGGCCAAAATTTTCTTGCCAATCATTGTTTCAGCAGGATAATGCAGGGGAGAAAACGCAAAAAGCCAATGCAATGTTGCCCAAACCGCTGGTACGTTTGGCAACGTCGCAACTTGTTCCGCATCGCAGCCGCAGTGTAGACGTTCCGTAATACGACGGCAGCGTGTGGCCAGTCCGCGTGAGTTTCCAGCGACGTTTGTGTTCTCCGCATCGGTAAAATGTATCCCCGTCGAGGAAATTCAAAAGTAATTCAGCTGTCGGAAACGCACATGATTGACGTTGAAAAATTCATAACTGAGGTAAAGAAGAATCCAATAGTCTACGACTGCCGACACGATATGTACGGAGACAGACTCGCAAAAACCAAAGCGTGGAATGAAATCGCCGAGGCCATAATCGAAGATTGGAGGTACATGAGCTCGGATATGCAGGAAACGATGGGTAATGCGCTTGCGTAGTAGACGGGATTATGTGGCGCACGTTGCTTGAATGTCGTGGCTAGTGGTTACAGCCGAACCGGAGAATATTTCAATATTAACGATGTCTTTTGGAACTTGCAAGTACTTGAGAAAAATTTTTTTTTTTTATATCAGAGTTAAATTCTTCTGGTAAAAATGTTGCTGGGAATGTAAAAAATAGTCTTCTGAGACTTAAAATTTGCCGCACAAATAATTCTCGTTTTGTTCGATTTTTTTACCCGCGGCAATATGATGAATACTGTAACGGGTGAAAGAGAAAATTTACTACGTTTTTTTTAGGAAGATAAGATTCTTTCCGATTACACAAAAATGTTTATACATTGAGTATTACTCACGATTGCTGGTGTAACTTGTCACAAATTTATTTTCTTGGCTATTTTATTCGCATATAAATTTTTAATTATAATTTTTTTTTTACAGATAAAGGAAAAAGTTGATTCGCACGGGGAAAGTGTTTTTTAATGAACAATGAATGTAGTAAAAGTACTGATGAATAATATGCGCAGAATTTATTTCGATCATTGCTAAAGTAGTATATAAATGAGAAAACGCCTGGAATTGATATTTGCGAAATCACTTCAGAGAATGTGTAAAAATTTCAGTCGTAAGAAATTCATAAAAATACCTTTTGAATGACGCAAATGATTTTCGAAATTTCATGGTGACATCAGAAATATTGACAATAAAACAGTATCCGCAAATTTACCGCACAATAAAGGAAATGATCAAACTTTTATTACCTAAATTTAACGACAACCGAAGTTACATAAACATGATCCTCAATTTTATAATCAATTTGTATGACATTGGAGTATAATTGATTAAGGAAAAACTGTCGCTATTGAGTTACGAAACGTCGAGCGATGAAAGCCAAATGATTTAGAATTAATATGAGAGCCTTTCTCTAATGTTAATAAACAAATTCTCACTTATTGTAGAGAAAAATTTACGCGGCAAATGGCGACACATCCGGGATTATTTTACGAAGGAACTCAAAGCGCAACAGATATTGGCGGAAGGAGGTGTCAGGAAGAGGAAGCCATACGCTTATTTCAAGAAATTAACATTTCTACTTCCAATAATTGAAGCTAAGAGGTGAGTCGTGCATCATCAATTCGATTAATTATGATTGCATAGGTTCATTATTTTTTTCCGTACCATTATTATAATTTATTCTGTGGCGGCTTAGAGTCACGAGACCTCGTGCAGATATGTACAATGTTCATCCTGTCATCGTTGTCAACCGCTATAAATGTATCATAACGGTCAAAACTAATTTCTAATTCGTGAGCTCATGGAAAAAAAATAGTTTCTCAAACATAAATCAATAATGTCCGCAGCTTGTATTTTGAAACGTGCATTAAAATAGTACAATCGTATATTTCATGCCCGAGCCTTGAAAACAGATCATCGTCTCCCACGTGCAAAATTGCCTTTCGAGCCGAAGGCGAGGAAAATGGAGTTTTCCGTACTGCTCTTCACTTTTCCTCGCCCGGGGATTGGTACGAGCTCTTGCCCGAACTGGGCTGTGATTATGGGTTTTTTGGACTCGCGTGGTTGGTCGCCTCGCCTACGGCTCGGCTCACCAAACTCCGCGCGAGTTAAAAACCCCATAACGACCGGCCGGAAATATATTATTTTCATGTCCGGCAATAAGAAAATTAATTTTAAGACACTAATGCAATCTTTAGGGCAATTTAAAGAAGTACATTAGTAGACGGATAACCTCTTGAAACATAGTTACACTGGATTTTTCTAAGTGGATAAAAATGAGTGAATTTATCATTTCAGGGGGATAACGTTAACCAATGGAGAGGTAGAACGAAACGAGTACAAAACTGAGGAAGTAATGTGCGAGGAGGAGGCTGAATCATTGGACGTTACTTTCGGTGGCAGTCCTGAGGCCACTACATCATTTCTGAATCACTCAAATGGGTCTATGAACGTTGGTTCACATATGTTTGATCCCCTCTCAGAGGCGTCCCTGGGGCCCTTCGACAACGATATTCCCGAAGCTGCTTCCTCCCACGGTGGCCAGAGACTTATGCCAGAAGAGGAGGACTACGAGAAAATGTTTCTCCTCTCACTATTGCCTTCCCTTCGACAAGTACCGGAGAACATGAAGTTGCAAGTAAAAATAGATATGCAACAGGTTATAGCTAGTGCCCTGCGCACTAGTAACACGAGGAGTGTGTCGTAGGTTGGTGTTTGGTATTTATGTTACTTACGAGGTTCATGCAGGGATAGCTTTATGGAAGAAATTATCGCATTTCTTTAAAAATTCAATTGTACAATTAATGAAAGTTCCATGACTTATTCGAAAATTCTGCACGCTGTTTTGTTCATGGAAAATAGTCAGTGACAATCTTTTAAAAAAATTAATAGAATTTGATCGTAGTGTATAAATTATTTAACAGAGATATTTGTTCTCGACAATGCGGGACAGCATTTTTTTTAGTCTATTGTTGTTTTTTCTAATTACAAAAATTACACAAGTAACTTTAATCCTCAGCGGCCTTGTAAATCATCTCTCAATCGAACGAGCCGTATACAAAGAGCAAATTTGAGTGCATTAAATACATTAATTTTGGTTGTAAAGTATCTTCGTAGGCGTCATAATGTGTTACTTTCTATAACTAGGGAAAATAATTAATGGGTAGTGATATTGTTCCCCCTCATCATGTTTATCTGTAAAACTTTAGTGATAACGTCTCGTGTAAAGAATAGTTTTAAATTAAAAACGTATTAGCTAATCCATAATGTTTATGAGTTTCTTATTTATTTTTTTAATACATTTCATTTTATCTATGAGAAAATGTAAAAATAGTGATAAGAAAATATACACCGGCAAATCTCTAGAAAATAATCTCGGCAGAATGAGTTATACAGAAAATACAAATTCTATTTCATGTTTCTATAAAATATTTTTTATTAAATCATTATTACTGAAAAATTGCACCGAATCTAATAGAAATCGCATTGAATTTTGTAGTGAATGTAGAAACATCGCCTATTGAATTTTCTCATACGACTTTCCATGTTTTGTATTGCATAATTGAGAAAATAATAATGAACGGGTGAAGTTAGTGTTGACCTCGAAAATTTTATTTTGCCACATTTTTCTTGTCACTTCTCTTGCAATGGAAACTTGTTAATTAGAAACGTTTTAAATAATTCAGTGTTTATGAATTTCTTATTCATTCATTCAATACATATTATCTTATCTCTAAAAAAATACTAAGGATGCGTAATAATATCACCATAATTTGAATGTGAAGGCCGAAATAATTTCGAATAACGTACGGGGGCAGCACTAGCTTAGGCACGACATTCACTGACTGCTGGTAAGGTAGAAAGTATTTATGTTTGTACCATCGGACGAGGTCTATAATATAGTAATAATATTTTCTCACAGAAACCGCTGTTCTGAAATTGAAAATATGATGAATAATTTAACTCTGTAATAAAATATCAAATTTTATGTGAATGCAAACAATGCATCTAATCATTGTGAGATCTAATGCATACCAGCAACAGCCTCGTGATTATAAATATTCAACAACTAAAACTCCTCCAAAATATCTGAGGCACTAAAAGACTCACTCTAGAAACAATTATTGAAAAGGAGAACTAAATAATAACTAGATTTACAAAATCCATTTACAAAATTCCCTGAATTCCCCTTTAAGATGTATAAACGCTGCAATAAATAAAGCAATTCACAATTGGGCAGAGCCTCGCCAGGCGGAATCGAAACCACAGGCTCCGTCGGAATCAGAATCATGTTCTCGTGATACGCTCGGGGTACTTGGTGATACAGCAGTGGTCGATGAAGGACGTTTTGTTAATCTGGATGGATTATCGCCTCCTCCTATTTTAGTTTGGGGAAGAGGTGTGCTGGGTTGACTAGCAGCATGTTGACGAGGAGTAAAATCTTGGGCTCGCCTGCTTTTGCGTTTCTTGATTGGGGCGTACTTTGGTGGAGGCATCACCTTATTTTCCTGTAAATCAGAATTGTACTTAATTCCGTGTTTGACACTAAAAGTTTAAACTTTATAGCGGATATTCAACTCGCGAAAATACTTGCAAATATTTCGTGCGTTTGACGTTCCCCGTTTTCGCGGTAATATTGTGTAATATTGTGCATTGTAATATGTAATATTGTGCCTGACTTGGTCTGGAATCTTAGAATATAATCACACCTTTAGAAAATTACACAATATTTTCCATTAATAATATGCATAAATTGAGATTGTGCAACGATTAGTGGGTTTGACCGAAATAAATGAGCCTTAAAATACAATTCTCTGGAAACCTACGATGCAATAGTTCCCTCCATGTTCATCTAAACATGAGATATTTACCTGAATGTTATCCGCAGATCCCCAACTCTTATGAATCTTCTCATTATTTCCACTACTGGCCACACCCAGAAATTGGCTGAAGGCCTCCGTCGTACGTTTCACGCGGACGTTCAATGAGCCAATTCGTAGGAAACCAAGATCTTTCTCTGTGTGCTTTTTCCTTGCTTTTATTTCTGCAAGACGTAAATCAAAACAACAATTACACCATAATTTTGAATAAAAAGAGACAGTAAACGCTCACACAAATTCAACTAATGTTAGACAGTTGTTTTTTTTCAAGAACACACCAACGATGACGGCGAGAAAGTCAATTTGCTAAGGAAGATCATATATATTGGTTAATAGAGCATTAAATAATGAAGCGAAAAATCTTGACGATTCCTGGATGATGCTTGATGTACACCTATAAATATTAATGTCATTACTGCCAGTGGGAGTTGGATCGTTGAATACAATGAGAGGCTGTCTAACCAGAAGTAGCTAGTGAAAAAGAAGAAAAAAAAGAAAGAAAGAAATGTTGACTCTGTTAATTGATGCAAACGATAAGGAACTAATTACGGTGAATTGAAGCCCCTTCCACTGGGGTAAGAAGAGGAGCAATTAAATACACAGAGAGTTAAATAAATCACGCGTGTGCCGTAGTTGGTGAGCATTATCGCCAAATGAGAGACATAGAAGGGTTGAGTGCATTATGTGCAAAGAGATGCGGAAGACTTTTTAAAAATACCATTACACTGTTTTTTTTTATTCCACCGCCTTTGGCCTCTTTTTCATTCCCTCAAGCTCAATGCATAAAACGCGTGCCCATAGAATTTAGCGGTGTTATAATAATTACACATGCCACCTCCATGACGAGAAATAAAAGAGATGCTTTAGCCGGCTTAATAATTAATAGGACGTTATCTAGTGAAGTTTCTGCTACCGCCCCTTGTGATGTATGCCCTTGCCGCGCTCTTTGAAGCATAATGTTAACTCTCAAGATCCTCAAGTTGCACCGGGAAAGGAAAAGAATTTTCTTTCAAAGAGAAACACTGGTATGATGAAACGATAATTAAACGCAACGAGGTAACCCCACCGCTGAATATATTTCTTGTGTTTATGCGTTTCGTATGCACTTGGCGCCTTGATCTTTTATATGCGAAAGAGAGATATTCTTAGGGTTGAAAGAACACGTGCATTCACGGCAATAAAGTATTACTGCATTAAGTGAAAAATAATTACTCAGCAGTTGCGATAATTTGTGATTTTTTTCTCTCTCCCGCTCTCCTCTTTTGCCTTTTTGTTAAATACAACCACCAATTAGGTTATCCAATGGTTTCTTTTTAATAATACCCGTGTTTGAATGATACACATCATTGTTATTACCACATGTGGTTTAAAAAGGATTTATCATACATTACTTCTCAAGATGCTCTTACAATTTGCTGTGATTAAAGCGTACTTAAATAAAATTAGCAGCAGTGTGCTTCTCAACTTGCCTCAACGATACGGCAGCGGTAATCCCTACAACAGAAGAATTAAAATCGAAAGGCCCAGAATAGAAAATCATTGCAGTAAAACATCATAAACACCCCATCCATTCACCATTCTTCAAACACCCCATTCTCATTCACTTTAATAGTGTAAAATAAATGATAACACAGTCTGCCAAGTCTGGAATGTGTAGAGAGAACTGAAGCTCCAGACATAATTGAGTAAATCATGAGTAGACTCCCTTTCATCAATCTTCGGCTTGACTCTTCTATGCATATGCATCTGTGTAATATGGTAATTCATGTGCTATACACTATCCAGCGTGTACGTATGAAGTCCTTAATCACAGAACTTTCTAGTGCAACTAATCCGGTTGCAGTGGATTTTTTTTCCATTCTTTTGGCGTTAATCTAGTTAAAGAGGGCTTGAGAAATGAATATACTCACTTCGGAAGGTATCTTGGCTAACCGCAGCCTCCTGCGAGGCCAGATACTGCCTGGCCTTCTTCCCACTGTGGTCCCGAATCTCCTGGTTGGCTCCTACATTGGGGGAATGAGATTATGGTGCTTTATCAGAGATCGATTGGCCAAGGAGAATTGATAGGTTTTGTGCTCAGATGAATAGTGAGAAGTACTAGGTGAAATGATTTATTTTCCAGCTGAGAAATTACGTCCGGGGAGAAGCAATTTTTCGTTATTCTGATTAAAGCTTATTGATGATGAAAGTGAGAATGAAAAGAAGTTTTTCGGCACTTCGCGACGAACGTGATATGTATGCACATTAATGTCCAATGAGTAATAACTAATTGGGTTGTCTGATTGCTTTGGTGTACAATTGTTTTAATTCGAATTGTGGAAAAATGAGGGAATGCCTCCCATAACTAATACTAAAAAGATTATCACTCTAGATGAGTTGAATTTTGTTTTCTTGTCTCAGTTCGAAATTTTGCTGTAATTTTTAAATTAACCATCATTAAGGCTAAAATTAAGAAGAAATCAACGAAAACGCAAGGACCGAAATCAATGCAGACAGATAAAGTTATGTTAGATAATGAAAAAAAAAATACTTTTCCTCATAAAAGCAAAGAACTAGTCGTTCAGCTTAGAAAGGGACGCTGAAAAGTCTAGCTCAATCACCCATTATGTAGAATTCCGAGAATGTCATATTGAAATAATGTAAGTTATGGTCTGTCTGTCATAATAGTTGACAAGTAGACTCCAGTGTCGGCGTTTTACTTTGAGCAAATTCTGTTTGCAAGAACCCCACCCAGGTCCACGATCTTTGCAATGTCGTACTGTCTAGTCTCAACTCGATGGTACAGAAAATTTACAATTTCACATTTTTTACGCAATCACTTATGATTAACGACTCTAGCCAGGCATAGCTGCATTAGATGTCACATACGCACCGTAAACCTGGACGAGTAAATTGAAAATATTCTCGTGGTCGAACTGCATTGCAATGTGAAGTGCCGTGTATCCCTGGAAAATAAGAGAGAGCGAATGATAATAACAATGATGAGGATAATAATAAGAAAAAATAGAGTCATGAGGTAGGAGAGGAAGGGATACGAGCCAAGAGACGGAGGGAAATAAAGTGTGCGGCCCCCTTTCTGTCTTTCTGTCTACATTTTACAGTCCCCTGCGTGTCTGGCGTACGTCTCAGTTATATGCGTAAGAGCTGAGAGACAATGAGGAATTAATAATTAAACCGTTTTATGAATATTACCTGGAGCGTGCGAAATCAACGTTTCCGCGTAATATCACGAATGTGTTCATCCCAGCCAATGCGAGAAAACGAGGTGCGCGGGAATGGGATTTTTTTTATTCCCGCATGTATCGAGGTTTTGTAATTGGATGTATACATATGTTGGTATTGGTATTGTATATCGTGGCGGAACCTGTCTGTTTCTTTTCCCTCTTGTGGACAAATTCATTGTAATTGTGGCGTCCACGGCTCTCATTGTCTCTACCGCGAACGTGGGCGCTTTGAATTAATCGCTGTTGCAAGAGAGTCGAACATCAGTGTCGACTGAATCGATTCCCAGGATTTCTAACTAGAGCTTTGGGGTTTTTATTGAATTTGTAAATAGCTCGTGAATCAAATTTTACCTGTAGTTGATTATTAATCACACTTTTTTTTTAATTGCGAGGAAGGTTATTTCGGATGCTATGGTATCAGGGAAAAATCAAAAGGACTACCGAATATCTTGTCATAAAAAATTATATCTCGATAGGTTATTGCTTTTTGATAGACTTTTAAATGTGGGGTATTATCGATAATTTCGAAAAGAGAATGTTGAAATAAAAAATTGATCATCGACGAAGTACCTCCAATAAAAGATCGCAATTTTCAAAGATCAGTATTATCACCTATTCAACAAATTATTCTAAAAAATACACTCTCAATTTTTTCCAATTGTCAAAAGGTAAATCGTATCAAAATATTCTTCCATATAACACTCGACTCCAGAATGATTAAACTATTCTAAGAACCTGCTAAGTTCGTGTAACATTGAAGTTGAATAAAAATTTGATGGAGAATCATAAATTTTTGAGCGGCAGAAAAACAATTGTCATAGAGCAATAGTTTGCAGAGAATTGTCGACGAGGATTCTCCTGAAATGAAAAAATGGCACGGACATTTCAGCCCCCCCCCCCCCCCTGCATATACGAATATGCACCCCTTGACGCAGGGGTTGCGTGGCGGATCCATTCACTCCATTTTAAAGTCCACTGTTATAGACCCATGTAATATACGGCACAGTATGGTACGTCTTTTTTTCCACCCACTGTACAGCCCACCCCAAACCCCTTTTTCCAACTCCTCGCGGAGTCCTCCACTTCTAGCAACACGTGTGCTTGTGAGCCACCGGCAAAGTGTCGCAGAGGCAGTCACATTCGTCTCCCTCACCCTGGCTGCTCTCCTCCACCATGCCCACCCCGGAAAATATATAACAGTGTATGTAACTTTTTATACTTTTGACAATATTTTAAAGTAACACGTTATCCGAGACAATATCGCGACTTTGTCTCGCCTACTTTTATTTTCTATTCACCTCTCCCCCGTTCAAAATTTTTTTTTACACTTTATTTCTTCCATTTTACTTTCAATCCGTCACACACAGGATGGAGAGAGGCATCACAATGTCTCTGTTCGTTGTACAGTTGAAAAACAAGACATCTGCTGGCCACCAATATCCCCGGTGTTATATTACACTGCAGAATTCTTCAATTTTAATATTTCTCCACATATATTGCCATCTAAATCGGGGAGTGTTGAATCATAACTCTTCCAACTTCTTCTCCCCTTTTCAAAATGTCTTTTTATTTTCACGGAAAAGACATAATTCCCACATTGACACTAGGTCGATCTTGGATAAACTGGAAGAATCTACGGCTTAATATGGCACGAATAATTTCTGCAGTTAAGAGCTTACCGAGACGGAAATATTCAGTGAAACTTACCGTTCCGTTATGTAAGCGTGTAGTCCTTTGGTCGCTCGGGGAAAATTATCGTAGCGCTTCAGTAAAATGTATCGACTGCTTACTCAAAGCTATCCAGGAGTACGATAGAAACTATTCAATCGGTCAGGAAAATTTGTCGACTCCTTAATCAAACTTTTCTAAATGTATAATTTTTGTTGATTACTTAATAACAGTTACCTAGTTTTCCCCCAGAATATTCCCCAATTTCTCAGTCAAATTTGTTTCGCCGTCACTAAAAATTGTCTAGATGTGGGTATAATTTTTTTTAAAGATAGTGAATTTTGCTATACGATTGGGAAATTTTTTCTGAACGTCGAAACTACTACACGATTACTAAACGGAACGCTAAATTTACTAAAAAAATTTCTCGTCGTGTAGCAGACGTGGTCGAGCAATTTATAATATAGTATACGTCTTGAATTAAAAATTGGAGGTGTTCGAGATAGAAGAAAATTGTAATATTAAATAGAGGGTCCATATTTTTGGTGTTAATTCGGAGAATTATACATGACAATTTAATGCATCTCGTCATGCAGGAGAAATGGATACTCGAAGAAAATTTATAAATTTGTAAAATTTCCAACAGATATAGGTGATCCGTGAATGTTTTTTTCAGTTTATCAAATTTTAAGAATTAAACTGGTCCTCGGATGAAGAAAGAAATCCGCATTTACAGTAGTTTCGGGAGATGCCCAAGGGCCACCGGGTGGACGCTTTGCCGGTGAGCCATGTGGATACCGCGGGGACGAGATTGCATTGTCGTGGCTGTCGCACGCCACCGTATGGCTCGCGAAGGCGCCACCCGGGCGCGGCTTACGGTCTCCCGCGAGACGGCCAAGTATTTTTTACCCCTCTTTATTCTTCCTCTCTCCTCTCCCCTCTCCCAAAGGATTAAATGCGAGTCGATCCTATACCCGATAAGCCGGTGGAGTACCGCTCCTCTCTTGGTATATCGGTGACAGATTAAGGCCTCTCAATGCTAAAAATCGTTCCTACTCTCGCCATAAAGTGAAACCATTGACGACTAAAAGCTGGCGGGTGAACAGAGATGAATAAAAAAATCATCAGTAAATTCCTTTTTTCTGTCACCGAAGAACAACATTATTCGTCGCGTATACAGATCACATTGAGATAATAATCTTTCGTCTTTTGGAACTCGGTTAAAGGGATTTGGGGAGGAGAGTGAGGAGAGAGGCAGAATGAACTCAATGCACTCACCAGTCTCAAGATCAAAAGCAAAAAAAAAAGGAAAAACAATTGAGGTAAACGCGTAAGCGAAAAGAAGGGAGAGCTTTCTTCCGATAATTGGGTACACGGAATGCGACTCCTTTTTTCTTCGGTTCGTTTTCAAGACTCTCCCCCAAGTACCTCTCCGCCGTCTTAATCCCGTTCTCTTCTTCATCCCGCGTCGTTCTACATTCTCTCTTGCAGTTTGTCGGTTATGCGCACACGGAGACTTGAGCTATGGGGTGGGACGCGGGTGTAACGAGATAATTAATGTCCCCGAGTGGAATTAGCGATTTACATGAGGGAGCCACAAACGTAAAGGGAAGCGAGGAGACTTGTGTCACTCTGTCTCTATCTTTCGGGCGGTCCACGAGACGACGACGAGCGGCGGAGGTGGCGCGGCGTCGACAGCCCAGAGCTCAGACTTACACCGTCGAAACAAATGAGCCGAACCTCACTCCAAAGCTCAGCCCCCAAACTACGACCAAGAAGACAAGTCTCCGACAGACCCAGGTCCGATGGATTTCTGGGCGTGGAATTCCAATACCAAAGGCCAGTCTGTATTTTAGATATTTTGTGTTTTCTGTCTTTTGACGTTTGGCTCAGTGATAACTTTCGGGGTTTTAGCGAGTCATTTCAGGTCGGTATTGACGGAATTGATTGAATTGTCTCTTACTCAAGTTTGCATGCTCTAATTGATTTAAGAATATTTCTATGACGCGATTTAGGTAGGATCCCTTACTCCATTTAATTTCACCTCCGAATGTCGCATTTTTAAACCTCTGAGAGTTTCACCTTCTGTTTTCTTGGCGTCCGATTCAATTTCCGCTGTTTTCCCGTATTTAAATTATTTCAATTTTCAGTTCTACAGATTTTTCATTCAATTTTCAATTTTTAGGGCCGTTGATCTTTAGAAACCTATTATCAACATCCAGAGACTCCTAGAAATGACAGGTGATAGCTTCATAAAAAAATAATGACACGTCCCTAAAAACCAAGACTAAGATTGTTTCAGTTACAGTCACGTTGAAAACAATTAGAATACACTTGCATCAAGCCTGAAACCACTTAAATCATGATTTTTTTTGAGGCGGGAAGCCCATAGTGAGCCAATGGTAGTCGTACAGTGTTTGTCGCAAGCCGCTAACGAGCACACCGAGTGTATCTTTCTCTTTCTGTATGCGCTTTGGCTTCTATAAGTCTTATAAAGAGTAAAGCGGCGGACCACACGCATCCGATCCTATCTGGCGTCTTCGCCTGGCTCTTTCCCTGCCTCCGTCGAGGCACTCTGCACTCCCTCGAGCAACTCCCTTTTGTCTCAACGGACGTGAAAATATCGGTTGAACTTACCCCATTCTGTCAGTCACCGAGAACAGAAAGAATATTGTGGTGTAATAATTTATTTACTCTACAAATTTTCTGGTTCGCGTCAGTGGACCACTTTTCGGTGGAGTCCCCCTCTTGGGGCATTCGAATTTTCGCGGAAGTTAATGATAAGCCGGGCATTATTGCAAATTGGCTGGCAACGTTTTCTTGACTGACATGAGTTTATTGCAAATTAATTTTTGCAAATTTTGATTTGTACGTTTTTATAGAAATTCACAAAATTTCAGAACAAAGACGCAAAAATGAGGGTAGTTAGGGAAATCAGCAAGTTAAAAATGTTTTATTTTTACACGTTATATTTTTACTCGAATAATTAATGCACAAAGAATTAAAGACACAGAAAATAGTGGTAGAAAATCATTCACAAGGATCCCTCAACCCCCAAAAACTAGTTCACTGACGACATTTGGACTTTGAAGAGAATGGAAACTTACCGTGGTATCGTTGACGCTCTTGATGTAATCCTTGTAGGTCCCAGCGATGAGTTTGACAATATTTTCATCCCCGTGTTTGGCTCCCCAGTGGAGTGCAGTCTGGAAATGTAAAGATAAAGCAAAAATTGAAATAAATACAAAATGCAATGCATTCGTGGAACGAAGCGAAACATGAACGAATAAGTCAACCGAGGATTCAGAGACGAGACACGAACAGCTGTTACTCGATGTGTGCCCCCGTGTCGCCAGTATTTTGAGAATAAGTCGACCCTGCAGGAAATACTCGGCGAATTAAACGAGGTGCCACGTTAACTCGGACGGCTGAATGAATTGCTACTACGTACCGCACTCGGGTTAATACTTTTGATTGTTCAATTTTTTTTTCTCATGAAAATACGCAAAAAGAAGGGCACACAGGGGGAAATAAAAGAGAATTGATAACAGATGGAGCCTACTCGAGTAGATTATCTTCTTTTTTTGTGGTATCCAGAAATGAAGAAATTGGAGAACTTTTATCTGTCCACGATTTATTTTGTCAATTTTTAAATTCTTGAAAAAATGAGCAATTGTGCATACACGCATAAAGAATTGAAGAGATAATGCTTTATTATGAATTACGGAATATATAATCGGAAGGGAGATCGTAGATGAAAATTACATAAGAATATGTCTAAAATATAACTTGGTAGAATAGATTACAAAAAATATTATAAAATTTGAAGTTCGGCGATTTACCCCTCTCAACCCTCGTTGTATATTCAAGAGATGAATTTCGAAAGATAATTTGCATTGCTCAATCATTAAAGCCAATTTCTTTTTAGTGTATACGATAATGTTTTTTTCAACTACATTATTAAAAGTTCATATTTCGGAATTTATTTTTAGAACATTCTTTTTTTTCATTGCTAAAACATACTAATTGCTAAGAAAAGTTCCCTCCACTTTGGAATACTTTTTTCGCTTTCTGTAGTTCACTGACAGCATACGCATTTCAATCCGTATGAAATATAATTTGCAATTGGAAAACTGAGTGGAATATACGATACCGAAGGATGCAGACCTCCGCAGTTCTAGGGATTTCAAAAGAAAAAGAGATATTTTCAGCTGGCGGGGGTAAAAAATAGCCGCCGTTGTCTGACTCTTGCAAATTAAAATTTAAAGTTCTATGCATGGAGCACATGATACGAGAAGAGTGTGGACTAGAGGAGTGTCCAACCCAGTTTTATCCCAGTGACTTTATTATCTCTTTTTACAGTCACCGTCTCATTCTATCATGCTGAAAACCACGGGGGCTACTTGCCGGGGCCGGCTCATTAGCGGCACAGGGGGAAAAACTCATCCTAACGAAGTAGACGTACCTAATGACGAGAGACAAACGTGTGCGTTGGCTTGGTACATATGAACTCTATTTCTCCTACCCGCACGTCTCTTTCCCGTACGTATCGTGAGCATTGCTCAGTAGATATTACGATGTTTTATATTCATCAAGGAAATTAACAAGTGAAGATACTAGATCTGTGTAAGAAAATTAAATTAACACTTTTGCCAGCTCATTTGAATTTGTTTTGATTAGGGTTCAGGGGAAAATGTTATTATGCTAATTTTTTATTTTTTAATTGTATTGAAGAGTGTCGTGGACAGGTCATTAATAAATTGACGAAGGTTTCATTCTGTCGATTTATAACGGAAAATATGTTTAAAAAACGACAATTGGACGAGAATTTTCAATGATTTCCTTTTTCGAAAAACAAAAACAAAAAAATTGAATGTCAATTTTGGACATTAATTCTTTGAAATCTTAGTCGAATTATAATGGGGAAGAAATCCGAAATAATCAACAGAATGATTTTATAAATATAAATGAGGCTGCCCAACAAAAAAAATTATTAACTGGAATCCAAATTTTGAAAAAAAACATAAATCCAAAAAAAAGCAATGTAATAATGATTGTTGATATTGATACAGAATTTTGATTTTTTTTTAAATTATTCACTTTATACGATTCGCATATTTTTAACGATATAAATGTAAGGGTTTATTAACTTCCACCAAAAATATTGAAATGAATAGAAAAATTTTAAGTAAAGGGGATGTCAAATGCGTAGTTCCTGTGCATGTGAGTAGCACCTCGGTTTTTTTTTCATTTTGTTTGCACATTTTTTTCATGTAATTATACTTTTTTTTTGTGTTTAATTAGGTCCTCCTGCAGACACGTACCACGTCGTCTACTTCAGGTGCTAACAAAGTTTTATGAAGGACAGACATCCCACGGACTTTGGTTTTTCCTTAATTTGTGAATGCCGTCGCAGTCCTGTCCAACGTATATAACGTTTGCGCGTTAGTAGCGGTATCCAGCATAAAAGAATGGTATGTCGTAGTACAACCCTGACACCCATGATATATATCTTTCTCTTCCCTCTTTTTTTTGCATCCCACCTTTTCACGTTTGCGAGACTGTGGACCAAGCAGAAGCCCCAAAGAAATTCCAATGACCAACACCTCGCAAAATGCCTTTGTCTCTCGGGGATAAATAAAACCAAAATATTTTCATTTCTGGAGATATTCCTTGGGGGATGCAAAAATAGTGACTGAGGAACTTTTTCAAATTCCATCGACTACGAAGACAAGAACAACAAAAGGACATAATATCTTTCGTTTTTATCAGTTTAAGATAAAATTATGAGATGGTTCTCACGGTCATCAATTCTCTTGTGAATGTAAAAATTGAAGGAAAAATAAACTTACTGTTCGAATGGTAACAGACTAGCGGAATATCATACACCGCAAAATTTCCCTCACCTCTAGTCAATTTTTTTTTTTTTTACTGAATTCAGGTCTCTGTTAGACCTGAGTGAGATTGAAATACTTCAAGAGTTTGATCATTTCATCGACATTTTACTTTTTGTTCCCAGAGGGGAGAGATATATTTTAAAAATTCAAGTGAAGTCTTTCGACAGATTGTAGCATTCGTCCTTCAAAATCCCTTAAATTGTGAAAACCCATCTTCGAAATTTTGATATTTTAAAATCAATTTCACTGTTTTTCATTTGATGTTACAAAAGTTTTTTTTGTTTTAAGCTTCACTGGCCTATTCCTTCGACCTCTTCTAATTGACAGAATGAACTCTTAAAATGTAGTGTCCACTTTTTGGCGGTAATTACCCCCTTGGATTGATTCGATCCTATTCTGCCTTCTTAAACTTAAATTTCTCCTCAATTCCCTAACTTATTCCATTACATTGGTCTAATTTTTTTTCTTCCCGTAGCAATTAGTATATTTCTTGACTCACTCCACCAAAATTTTCGATGAATTTCCTTTGCCTTTCTCTAAAAATGCAGTTAGAAAAAACATAAAACGCAATCGTGCCGCTTAATTTATTTACTTTTACCTCAATTTTCTACAATTGCTATCTAGGCCCAATGAAATCACTCGAATAATTTTAATCGTCCCTCTTGCGGTGAAAAGCTCCCCCCCACCCCCTCCTTCCTCCCACAATGTGAATTCTCCTTAACTGATTAAACCTCTGGACTTTCGGGGCCACATAGAGGCGAATTGCTACCGAGAGAAAATGTTAGTGTGTCGGCATGGCATAGGTAGCGCTCTCCTCGCGTACCTCCTGATGTATGCAAGCGATACAGATATCTCCGCGAAGGAATTTGCGTTGAATTAGCGTATAATCGTCGGGCCCGATCTGCCTTCATACGGAATCCCGCGGGCCGCTTACACGTGTCCAAGGGCTGTATTCTCTGCGCGAACACAATATTTAGTGGCGGTCCCAGACGTTGCCGCCGCGTGGAGAAGGCTCCCGTGGGACCACGCGCAAGGTATGCCGCACCTCCTCCGCCCTTTTCTGACATATTTTTCGTTGAAATCCACAAAAAAAAGAGTAAAATCATTACTCCATAGGTTATTCGTCTTTTCAGTGTTTTGGTTGCTTCCTACCGAAAGGGAGGAAGTAATTGTGACGATCGTAAACGCCAAGGGTTGAAATTCCAGCATTTTTCACGCTTCATAACCCCTAGAAACTCTCCTAATACTTTCAGGAGATGTTGCAATATTTTTGAAATCCCAGCATTCAATATGCCCTGAATTGTTTCAATCAAAATCATTGTTCGTTAACCGTTTGGCATTTTGGGCGTTCAGCCATACGCAAAATGTTCACCAAATTTTATTCATACGTCTAGGGACTTTTTAATAAACAATAAGCAAATTTTACTGAGCAGTTGGATAATTTTTCGCTGAAAATTAAATGACTTTTATTAAGTAGTCAACAACTCGTTCTGGGCGGTCTGGTAATTTCGCTCTCGTCAAAAACACATGACTTTGCAGGGTTTGTTCACTATCAAAGATCGGGATACAATGCTTTTTGATTGCACATGATTGCATTATCGGCTATCAAAGGAAGATACATCCTTTTCAGAAATGCATTGTCAATTTTAATCGAGAAATATAATTTCAAGTACATATAATGAATGCAAATATGTTTTTATCTTTTTTTCTTCCTGCTCTGTACATTTTGAAAATAAATGTCTCATCTTGTCGATTTGGTGATTTCAACTGATTTCAGATTTGATTGCAATCACCAGTGACTCAATGATTTTACTAGTGAATAAGTTCTCGGGAGGTCTAACAAACGGAGCATCAAATTCTACCGAATTGTTCTGTCCTTTAGACTCCAAGGAATCTCCAAGCAAAATTAGACAAGTGAGGAATGGAAAAATGACAAAGCCCTCATTCGGAAGCAAAAACAACTGTACAAGAGTTGTTATTTCCGTCGGGGTCAAGGGGTTAACGAGTTGACCCAGTGAAGATGTCTGGAATAGCGAGAAAAACAATTCAATAGAATTGAAATCATCACCGGAAAGAGAGGCCCCAAGGTGTCATTAACAGAAATGGATACGCAGACGGAAATAGCAGATTGGCATGTTTAGAAACTCCTCGTGTACCTGGATATTCAATTGTCGAGGTAACACCCAGCGATTATAAAATACGATATCACAATGTTATCCTTTCGCCATCACCATCGTTTATAACTCGGCTTTTCTACTGGCCGGTGCGGTCGCGCTATCCCGATCGCGCAAACGAGCTGTGTAATCTGTTGCATACCGAGAATACGCCTCTTCATAAGGCGAGTATTTAAAAGAAATACAAAACATGGTGAGAAATGAGAGGGAGAGAAAACAGCAAAAAAAGTGGCATACGAATGCATCACTTTGTGGCAAATGGATTCAGTTATGTGGATAGAAGAGAGTGGGATACTCATTGCCGGCAGGTGCAGACCTCTCCGTCGAGCCGAGACGTGACAAGACATTGCCATCAGCTCGGCCATTAGCTCGTCAGTTTGATTCACTCGAGCGAAGACGATGTGTGGTGTTTTGGTTGGGGATATCCTGTGACGATTCTATTTGTCATTAATGGGAATAATTGAGATGATGCCTACACTTGGGAGAATTATACCTGGGGGAATAAATTGGTTATTAGAGTTTATGGAAATAATTGAGGGGAGGTCACGTTTACAAAAATTATTTTTTTATGCAAGCATTAAAAGTGTCATGGAAAAATGACTAGTAAATTAATGATGATCCGGCGTCTTGCCTCTAAGAGTGAGGAAATTTTTTTTTTCAATTTCATCACAATCTCGAGCTTGAAACTGGAATTAGTTATTGAGAATTTCAATGAACAAACTTTGCATGATGAAATCGCTGGTATCTAACAACAATCCCCGATGGACTTGATTACACAACAACAAATGCACTTTTCAAATTCTTAATTGCGAAGTTTATTGAAGTTATCGTAACGATATTCTCGACGTACGCGGAGAAGAAAAATGATTCTGCAAAATATTTGTCTACTTAAGAGAAGTATCTGATCTTTTCAAGTCAAATTTGTTCAAAGAAATCATTTCCAGGTAATTCTACTTAGATTTCAATATTGACAACGATTTGTGTCTCGAGACTCGTTATGTCGCATGTGATCTTGAATGATGCCCTCCAATGATTATTAATTTTTTTTAAATTTCATTTTTTTCGGTGATTTTGAAATTTTTGTAATTATTGAAAAGGATCATTGAAAGTCGTAACAATCTGATTACCGTCTAGAGCAACATAATTGTCATCATTAAATGCCAATAGAAATCGCTTGGATGATAGTCGTGTGGAGAAATCAAATTAAAAAAAAATGAATAATTTTTTCAAGTAAATAAGAATTCAGGAAAAATAATATTTTTTTCCGCGGACATACGAGAACGTTAACATCAATTCAAATTCTGCTCAAATGGGGAGGATAAAATACTTGAAACGTCTCAAAAATCTTTCGTTTCAAGTCAATTCCTCTTTCCGATGCACTTGCAGAGATTCCACATCTACAAACGATAGTTGCATTCCAACTCTGTTAATCAGGAATAATGAACGAGTATCCACTCCCGAACTCAACTTCTCCCAAGCGTTTTCGACGTGAACGGTATTTCATTGTGGATTACTCGGCTTATACGATTTTCGTTCCAATCGCATGGCTAAGAGCGAGTAGGACAGAATCTCGTTGTGACATGCTGCATCCCCTGCTAACCTCCTCTTTCTCCTCCTCCGTCCACCCCCTAAACCCTCAACATTTCGCACTTTTATTCTCCCCAGTCCTGGAATTATCAGGGCCACGCGCCATTATATTTCGGTACATATGTACCGGTTTGGTAAAAGGCAATCGGTGCCCCTCCAAAACGAGCCCGCAAAACACCCGTTGTACGCCTTGCTGGCGCTTTTCGAAAGATATAAATCGTCCCGCATTGCTTTTACCTGTTGCCACTGGCACCCCTTCCCGCATTGGTATTATTCTCTCTTCCAACGTATCGCCAATTTTTCCCCATTTTCTCATTGAACTTCTTCTACACAATTCGAAACCAATCGATTTTATGATTAAATTTATCCGCTGCTCGAATGGTAATTCCTATAGAAAGGTATATAAACTCGAAAAGAAGTGCTTTCAGTCAGTATGAGAAACATTTTTCACCAATAATTAAATTACGGCAGCAAAAATTCATGTGTCACTACGTATATTTAACATTAAAAGCCACATAAGTTATGTTTTTAACAAAATGTAATTAATTCGTAATTATTCATTTGAAATCAATCGAATGTCTGTTGCTTGATGGAAAATTTATTGGCAATGAATGAATCATTCAGTTCATATGAATATAATTGAAATATATTTTCTAAAATATCTGTTACGCCACTGAATAAACGAAATCGAAAATAAAAATTTCTATTTCTTTCAGATGGGTCATTTCGCTAAGTTGAGAAGTTCTAACTGAGAGTTCATGACTTTTCGATGAATAATTCTGTCCACTTTTTGATAGAAATTCATAATTTTTTCTCTCTTCTTTTAGTTAGTCGATGGAATTTGGAGGTTCAGCAGAGGAGAACATTGATCAATTGAGATCAGCGGATGGAGGGGTGGGGCGAGAGAACGAAGGGGACGGTCGAAACTGTAAGCTGCTTTGGAAAGCGATCGTACCGAACGTCGGAGGTCCAGGGCGATTAGGTAAACCCAGGATTAGTCTCAACGCAACCCCTTTAACCTCCCGGCATATCCTCTCAATGCATTCGGTGCAGTCGGGTTCGATTGCGTCTAGCCCTCTTCGCTAATACTCTCATTCTCCCCCTCTTCACCAACCTCATTTACATCATCCAATTGGCATCATCTCAATTGTACCCAATGTTGAGGAACACTTGACATGGGTTCTTCTGCTCTCTCCGACATTGATAAAACGTGAAACTCCCCTGATCATAAACCCTCGGCCAATCTTGTCTCTCTCATACTGGAGGAAAGTGTATGCACGTATCCGCATGCCGCGAGATTTTATCTTCCTCCCCAGAGAGTCGGCCCTTTGTGCGTTTTTTGCTGGAGAAGAAGTTGCGTATTTATGCGAGGCGATCCACCAGCAACGCCACCATACGTTTTACTCTCTTTCATTCGGGGGTGTTTTTTTTTGTTTCGTCGGACTTCAGTTATTCTCTCCCTACGATTCATGACATACCTGAAAAGCGATGGACCTAGAGTCGCCTTTCCCATTGGATCAATAAATTATACGAGATCCCAATCGACCTGTCGTCCACTCTGTACTTCATCGCGGAGATTCTAGATGTTATTCATGGGGAAGTTATGTGGAGACGATCGTTGTAAGGTAACGGATTTCAAATATTGAGATGTCTCAATTTTTTGTTGTAATTTAATTACCCATTAGAATGAAAATTTTGTTTATCGGTTTACATGCAAAATTGCAAGTACTGAAGAAAAATTATTTTTGCTTCAGCCTGGAAGCCTTCATTTCGTCGTTCATGATTTTTTTTTGCTTGGTTTTTTCCGTAGAGAGTACTAGAAATAGAAATCCAGATTCCACAAAAAATTTTATTATCGGGAAATATCGTATATAATTGGGCGGGAACAATCCTTCCAAATTCTGACAGAATAAAATTTATAAAATTTATAACATTTTTTTCCTATTATTTGTATTTTTCTGACTGACGGAGGAGAATAAAATTTATAAGATTGATAAAAATAATGTCGTATTTTTCTGAGTGACAAAGGAGTGAGCTACACGGAGAGGAAAATTCAATAAAAATTACGTGTCAGTTCCGTAATCTGCGTACTTCTTTTCGTACTTTTTCCTGGACTGGTCCAGTAAAAAAGTACGGAATATTGTTTTGACTCACAGATTACGGAACTGACACGTAATTTTCATTGAATTTTTCTCTCCGTGTACACTCTCTCATCTTATCCATACACCAAAATTACCGACGCCCCCCTCACCACGACAATAACTGCTAAATCATCCATAACATTTCAATTTGTTCCCGACAATGTCGACAATTTTCGGACCAGATACAACAATTCTTGAATGCTATATTATGTTGCACGATTAAGACGCTTCCACCTTAATTTTCGATGGACATTCGTTTTCGTATATTAATGACAAAATTTAACTGCCATAATTTTCAGTGATGGCTATCTCCCCTTTTTGAGATAGATTAATGCGAAAATTTGTCATGGTATACTGTATCTTTTTGTCTGGTGGATGTTGTCTGGCTCCCAGGTGACTGTTCCAGAGTTTGCCTAATCCCTCCGAGTGTACCAATTATCCTGGGTGTCCACTCTGCTCAGTGTTTCTCGGTTCATGCAAATTGGATTTCGGTCAGAGAGACAGTGGAGCTCCCGCTGTTGGGAGACACTTTTATTGTCGTTTCCAGGGGGGATCCACCAAGTAGAGCACTTTGGAATTGTGAAATTTTGGGAGAGAGACGTGAGGCCCTTTGACAGGCACAGTGCCGCTGTGGGTATCGGTTTCACTGGGGCTACCGTTTGTACAAATGAGAAAGTTTCTTGTGTCTCCTTCTTTCAGGGACCCCTAATCGCCGATTGGAGGATTTGTTGTGTCACCGAGGTTGACCTCAGGTCAGTTCCCTCTCCCTTCCACGACAGATCGCCGGGGCATCCTCTCATTGTATCCGTCCAGTCGTCCTTTAACGTACCATTAAACAATTCTCTTTTTTCAAGGATTTTAACGATTTTCGAGGCTAAATGAGTGAAAGTGAGTGGCCGCTTTTCCATTGGGTTTAATAAACAGGAAAATTGATTTGTGAAATCGACGCTCTGGACTTTCTCGATGCACCTTTATGGAAGTTCAGCGGAGTTCACCGGTGTTACATTTAATCCGTGGTAGAGTGCTTACGCGGATGATCGGGTAATTGAGAATCATCAAGTGAGCGTTGGCGATCCGAGAGGAAAAGAACCATTATACATCAATTTTTCTTTTTATATTCTCTCAATTTTATGATTTTTATTTTAAATACAGGGGGAATTAAATTGTTTCGCGGTGAGAGTTGTTCGACCCTGCACGTCCAACACGTGCACAATAGGGTATATCGATGTGCTTCTCGTCCCTATGTCGATTTTAGAAAATCACTGAAGAAAGAAATTTCGAGGTTTCATACAAAAATTGTGGATTTTAGGTCATACTTTGTGATCTACGGTGATAAATTATCTTTACCGGGAATATTAATTTATTCGAGGAGAATCAAGGTGAACAATTCAAGAGTTTTTAAAAATTTTTACCCACAATTGTAGATTTTGTCAGCGAATTTCGTAATTTTTTAATTTTCTGTCCCAGCATTCCCTGCTAGAAATTTCATTCGGCAAACCCTTCGGGTGGGACGTCCCGAACTTAGGTAAATCCCGAAGTAAAAAAAATGGATTATTCAATTTTTATGAATAATTTGATGTATTTTTATATTTTTTTGAGAAATTAAAAAAATTGCTCATCCGGCTCATGTCTAACAAAAAATGAGAGTCCTGCCGTATTCGGCTTGTCGAATGGGGTTTGGTCTCGTCCGTCTCTTATGCGGCCCTGATAAGGCATACTGTATTCGGCATGCCCAAAGAAAACCAAGACATGCTGAATTCGGGGTAGGTTAGATCCGGCATGTCGAACGTCATTTCTCGTACGGCATTTGGCCCATTTTTTAATGACGAAGCCATTTCATCACTGTAGAAATTTTTTTCCTTCATGATTTTTATTCATACATCTTTATTATGAATTTTAATATGACGACAAACAACCACCCGCGATGTTCTGGCAACACTTGAACGCGTCGATTAAATACAGACTTCCCAACATGGAATTGGAAAAAAAAATCATCTGAGGGTTACTGGGAACTGCATTATAATCGTTTTCGATCGATGTCGGCGTCCTCATATATACGTGCCGGTACTACGCAACGCTAAACTCTCTCTCCCACTGAGTGGAAGGAAAAACGTAAGAACTCGAAGCGGAAGTCAACAAGACTGCTATGATGAATATTTATAAATCGGTGAAAAATATTTGTAAGTATAAAGAAAAAAACTACGTCATGAGAATTCTTCCTGTGTTCTGTGTATATTACTTTTAAGAGTGTAATGTGCTTTTTTGTGTTTCTTGTCGATTCTTTGCG
Source organism: Psyttalia concolor (assembly GCA_030522845.1). Classification (NCBI taxonomy): domain Eukaryota; kingdom Metazoa; phylum Arthropoda; class Insecta; order Hymenoptera; family Braconidae; genus Psyttalia; species Psyttalia concolor. The sequence goes on from JAPYZM010000186.1 coordinate 39,440, forward strand.
GTACAAACGACGTGTATTGGAGTATCCGGCTATCGCGCAAGAGCTTAATACAGATTTTTGCGGACGTTTGGACTGGCGTAGAGGCAGCTGGCGTGCGGTAAGCCACTGGCCACAACGCTGCGTCGCTCGTGCATCACACCGGCCACCGTATCAACCCCAATGCCCTCCCGACGCACCAAACCCCCGGGATTGCACACCACATCGGCTATTTCTGCATTCACGACAACGTGTATACTATGGTCCGTGGACCAGTTATCATCGAGATGACGGTTGTAAAAAATGTTTTCCAGCCATTTCGACCGTAAGGCAACGGTAATATTTTTGAAATCTCCATTAATTCTTTCATCAACTCAATAATTTCAGTTCAGTGACACGTCTATTTTTATTTGATAATGGAAAATGCGAGGGCGCTAAGTATGATAAAAGCACGGTATGATTCTTTAATGACAGGATTTCTCAATACTTCGGTGGAACTGTCCCATGGAAATACTTTCTATAAAAATTTCAGAAAAAATGATTAATAGTATGATGGTAATTCTGATGGAATAGGTTGAGTGTTGCAGCCATTGAATAACAAATTTCCGCGGTTTGATATTTTATTCAAAGGAAGGTACCGGGATTTTGAATACTTATATGGAAGAACCAAAAATAGTATATTTCTGCCCTCTGGACGGAAAGCGTCAACTTTCGAGCCGCTGCTTACCGGCTACGTGGAGCAGAAATACTATTTTCCCGGCTTGTCGTTATGTTGCCGCCTCGCCTGCGGCTCGGCTCACCAAACTCCACGCAAGTAAAAAAACCCCATGACGACTGGTCCTACCAATCCCCGGACGAAGAAAAGTGAAGAACAGTACGGAAAAATAGTATACACACCTTGGCCAGTAAATAAAAAAGCCTCAGATCACATGTTTGACAATTACACGTGATCGCAGGTATCCCTTACTTTACTGGCCATGGGCCGTAATATACCATTTCTCGCCTAGGAAGGAAAAGGAGATAAGTCTCCCCCACATGCAAAATTACGATCCGACCCAAAGGCGAGAGTTGTAAGCATGTGGGTAATGCTTGTCTGTTTCTCCTCCCGAGGGTTGAATACAATTTTTTGTCAAAATGGACAAAAGTGAGCGTTTCGAACCGGGCAAAGCGCGGTTAGGCAGAAAAAGCCGTTGATGAATACTTCGCAAAAGACAAATCAATTTAAAAACAATATTAATTAATTAAAAAATAATATCTGGACGATAAAGTAAACGAGAATGAATGAAAATACGACATTCCCCGCGAAAACCGCAAAATGACGATAGCACATTTACAGGGCTTTCTTAAGACATCAACTTTTGGTGACGTTTTTTGTTCACATGATTATCGCCGTACATGACTCAGTACAACGTGAGGTAGTCAATGTACAGCACGAGCTCATATTCCACATAATGAGGGCGGACGAGAAACATCAAGAGACGCGCCACAGAGAACGCTCGCGGGCGTAATTGAAATTTGCCAGGAGGGCATCTCTCCCATCAGACGAGGCCGCCTTTTCAGTGCAACCTATCCCCGGATCTCCTCCATACACTAAATTTTCGATTATCGGCCTTAATCCGCCGTTACGAATCAATTCCTCATACACGTATCACAGATAAAGCAATCAGGGTCCCGAATTACTTCATTAAATTACAAAAAAAAAAATCAGCACTTTATACTCACATACTGATGAATGTCCCAGTTTGATGATTGTTGAGAATTAATAAGGGCATATCAGCGCAGATCGTCCAAGATTTTCCCGTAGATTCGCCACAGAAATCATGAAACAAAGAAAAATAAAATATTCGATTACAAGTATGTTTCGTGGGATTAAAAACTTCCTGTTGAGTGGCGAAGCAAAGAAAGAAAAAAAGTACATAATAAACTGGAACTCTGGCTCGTGTCTAACTTGGCAAGCCAATCCATCATGATCAACTCGGGACCTGTGATTTAATTGTCACCATTCCAGATATAGTTCCGATATCGCGAGGAAGGGAGCGAAAGCCCAAAGCAGAGGAGAAAGCGAGCCAAAAAAAAACCTCCTGAAATAGGTGAACCGTGAGCTCACGTGATACCGCGCATCACGAATCCCCAAATGTGGAATATTAAAAGAAACTGTTCAAAAACCCTTGAAAAAAAAACGGGAAACTCCTAAAACAACCGTTCGTCACTTTGTCCTGGCACTCGTGTTGTTCTCCATACGTCAGGGCACCGTGTGCACCCGATGCACTTCAGTAGAATATAAGTTTTAGATGCGTGGTGCACGAGAGAGTGAGTGTATGTCTCGTGGTTCTGTATAATTTGACATGTTGTCGTACACGTTATTATTCAGATAGATCTCGAGATACGCGGGTAGTCGGTTGAGTCTCTCCTTCTCCCCCTCGTCGTAGTCCCTCAACTTCTGCCGCCCCCCCCCCCCCCCTCTTGAGCGACCGCCCCTCTTCTAACCTCTTCGCATCCTTTTTCAACCCCCGCATGTACACAACACAAGTGTCGTAACATGCACGAAGGAACTGACGACGAATTTAATGTCACGAGAGCTGAGAAACACGCTCCTCCTCGTTGCCACAAAATTGAGAATAATTTTTTCCATTAACTCGCCTAATCCCCCCCCCCCATTAACTCGCCTAATCCCCCCCCCTCACCCCCTTCCTCCCTCTGAGCTCCTTCGGCCCCTCCCGGGAATTTTTTCCTTCAGAGTATTTGCAGCGAGAAAAAATAGAGAGAGAAAGGATTTTCAGATCGAGTTCTAAGAGATGCAGCGATAGGGATAGCCTCTAAATATCAACGATTATATTAAATTGTGTATATTTCCCTTCATAATTACTTGAATTATACGCATTATGTAAATCGCTATGTTAATGCCAAGTACTCTTGCCTCTATTCGCCTCTCAGCTATCTCATTTCACCCCGCATAATCCCCCACTTGGCTTTCCTCGTCTCTCAACGCGCACTGCCGGGGATTACAGCAATTTCGTTTAAGCGCGCGCTAAATGTTACTTTATGTACTTTTTATATATGTATAATGCACAGTGTAAGAGCGGCTTCTACGTCGAGTGGAGGAGCGGGAGTGAGTACCACCGGAGAATATTATGTGCCAAGGTAAGAAGGAAAAGGGCATGCCGTGGCAGAATGCACTGGAGCAAATGGGGGGGGGGGGATTTTTTTTTAAAACGTCCTCACTTTATTTACATAATATTTTAGATCCCTATCCAAGTGGATACGTGAGGCTTAGCGCCTACTGGCAAAAAAACGCCTCAAAAACTCGGTGATCTATAAAAAAATAATAGTAGGGGAAATAAAACTACCAGGCGCTAGGCGGCTACTGGAGTTTCGTCCGGTGATTTAAAAAGCCTCATCAAAGTTTCATTGCGTCGATTGGAAATAATCGAAGTAAAAAATGAGGACTGTAATTTTCCTGGACAATTTTCTGTTTTGAATTAACTTCTGGGAGGATGATAAGTATGTGATGAAAGTTCGAGGGACAGCAATTACTCAACCAATCTGTTTTCTCATTACACTTTCGTTTTAATTTTATTCTTTTAATGTTCACATTTGCCAAAGCTGGCTCCTTCGATTTAATACAAATTGGAAATTTAAGTGGTGGATTTTTGAATAAGGGAGAAACTTGAGGGGACACTCTTGTAATTTCGTTTAAATATCATTGGCATTTTTTCCTTGAATTTGAGAAGAATTTCCCAAAGATCAATCAATAACCTCATTATTTTAATTCAGGGATAATTCACGTCAATTTTTCATCCGTGAATCAAGAACTTTTTGTTTTAAGTTAAACGTCATTCCAAGGAAAGGAAAAAAATTCCCTTTCGTAAAAATCTTTAATAAATCTAGAAAGACAAAAAAAATATGCTATCCCAGTGAGTGGTCTACAGTGAGCTGTGTGATTTCCCATGCAAATTGAGTTGTCCAGCCGTCATTATGCTAATAAAAATAATGACACGAGACCTCAACAGAGAGTAGTAGAGTCCCAGCTGCCGTAATGACCGTCGCCCTCTCACAAAGCCCTCGCGAGAATCTGACGACGGAGTAATGACATCCACCCGACATTATTTTGCCACTCAATTCCGATAAAATCGATATCAAACAATCTCCAAGTTCAAGCATTCTCGATTCACAAAAACTGATGGATAAAGGAGTCCGATAAAATGGCAAAAATAACAGAGTAAGAGTAAGATTGAGCACGAGGGACGAGTAAAGGAGCCCCGGGTTTACACCCTGCTGGCTTTTTACGATCTGCAGATTCAGCAACCGCCCAATTACACTCACCACGGCGGTCAGTTGTTATTCCTTAACGGGCCGTTAGTAGCGGCATAAATGTCACTGGTGTGACGCTTTTAATTGCTCGATTATGACCACTGAGACGCGAATAATAGCAAGAAACAATTGCGTTAGTCGCAGTCTACTTGATGATTGACATTGTGATTTCGCCGTATGACACATGTGTGCAAACCGAGAAACTCCACGCCAGCTGGAACAATTTAATTACACGATGTAATTAGCTCTCGGAGTCTCTTACAACGTTGCATAGTTTTTTTGTCACGGGTGTTTCCATCTTTTTAGATTTTTTATTTATCTTTTTAATAAATAAATCGTTGTATGTGTACTACAGCTGCTTGGTCGCATTATGCGAGGGCAACGGTGACGCAAATAAACGCCGATAGGATCTTGATCGGGGCCCTCTTATCGATAGCATCTCTCCTCACTCAAGCCAAGGGTTTTGGTAAGTCGTTATTACGTATTACCGATTTACTTCTGTATAAGAATTGAGTTTTTGCTAGTTCACTTCGGAAATAACGGCTGCCCGGAGCAATTAATGCTGCGAGTAACCTACCCTGTATATATACCTTATCTTTACTTATGTGTTTTAAGTATTTGGTTTATTTCAGCGATGAATGGTTGAATTAGTTTCACTTTTCTCTCTTGTTTCCGTAATTTTTCAATACTATTTTGATGAGTTTTCACCTCGTCGAGGAATTTAAATATTATTTATTTTTCCGTAAAAAATGAGTCTGACGTAACTAGCAGAAATTGAAGACGAAATTATAAACTTCCGAAGAATTTATTAAACTTTTCAGAATGTCTAAATTTTTGGAAATTAGTCACGATATCACTACGTCCAAGTATTTTTCATTTATCTCAAACCCACAACTGAAAATTGTGGACGATTCACGACAAGGAATGCCCCTGAGCACTTAAAAACATTAGAAGTATTAAACAAAGAGGGAAAACACCAAACCAATCAATTTTTAAAAAATTCGAATAACGCAAAATGTTATTAGTTTTTTAGTCGCTCAGTTTTTGTTACTTTACTTCGGTAATATTGACCGCCTGAAGCAATTGATGTGGCGATTAGCCTGTCGCGTGTATCTACACTATCCTTCTCAATGTTTTTTCAGGTATTTGTTTCATTTCTGGCATGAATATCAGACTTGCATTTGTACTTCCCCCGTTACGATGGCAGGGACACGAAATGGTGTAAACAAGTGCAGAAAAAAAATGTCCCTCTTCCATTCCCTTATTCTGTTATATTTCAGTATGAATAAACCAAAGTGACTGAGACGGTCTATTCCACCAGTAACACTTTTTTTTATCTGACTTATTTAATCAGTCTGGTCAGAGACCCGAGACGCTGCACGCGATATACATGCCATCCTTTTGTATTTTCCCTTTTTTCCGTCATGTACAGACTTTTTTTTTCCCAACATTTACATCTGTAATTTATACATTTATTACACAAAAATAAGCGGATGGTGATAAGACATAACTGCTGTTAAATGTACACAATTGCCACCTGGAGGCAATTAAAATATTGTAGCGGTCACCGAATGGATTTAGTTCCCGGTAATGATGGCTAAATATACAGAGAAAAATCTAAACGTAAATTATGCTTTGTTTAGCGTGAATGATATTTTCAAGAGCGAAATATTTCACGATTTACTTGATCAAAATTTACAAAAAAATATGGAGTTTGTTCCACTCAAATTCTTTTTTCTATGATTAAAAAAAGAAATAATTTAAATATTACCTATGGGATATGAATTGATCCAAATGGTTCTTGTGCAATTTCAGTGAACATTTAAAGAGCTGATTGGATTAATTTCTGATAATAGCAGATTATAATAAATATTAAAATTATTTGTGACTGGCGATTTCAGGAGATAGAAGGATAGGATGTATCGAAAAGTAGGATGTGTGCGAGTATTTCGAATATTTTTGGTTATTAATTTGAAGATACCACAACGGGACATGGCGACCCCCTCGAGAGTGTCTTCTCTCCTCTCTCTAGTTTCTACAACAGCAATAGTATATGCGTTATGAGACAATGGCCGCCCGTTGTGCTGATGTCTCCGACGACGTCTGGGACCCCCGTTGTGGGGCGCCGGTCACCTTTTACTTATAGAGACGTCAGTTATCCGCTGGCCAATCGCGCTCAACCAATGATCTTTACCCCGATCTACAGCGATTTATCGGCCACCTCTGTATGGTCTCCCTAACATCGGTTTACTCCTTGTAATCGATTTGAAAGAGGTATGTCGAGAGTGGCGCGTGCGAGATGTGAAATATGCTTTTCATCGTCAAGTGTGAAATCACGTGTAAAATGGAAATCATTCGGGGGGCTAGGCGTTTCGATAAGATGTGTTTACAAGGGTTTTCAGATTCTTTCGGGGGATTATTAATTTTCGGGGATTTGAAAACATACTTTAATTGAATACTCACACCCTGTTTCCAGTCACGAGATGTCCAGGCGGCGTTGAAGACATTTAGAAGCAGAAAATGAATGAAAATAAATTAGCAAATAGTTTCCAAGGAGGGAGGGGGAGGGGGTTAACCCTCAAAAGGTAGAGCTTGGTTGAATCAATCGAATACTCTTGTGATATTATAAAAAAACATTTCATGTAAGGTCAAATAGTGGAATATTCAAGTGAAATAAAAGAGTATCTTATCTTGTATTACGTTGAAATAAAATATGCAATGAAGATTTTAATTCCATTTTTAAAAAACGTTCAGATGGACACTATTTGATGGATTGAAATAATCAACATAAAATGTTTATCTCAAATAGTACTCCAACTGAATTTTTTACTAAATAATGACCAAATCGCATTCTGGGGCACAAGGAGAGAAATTTCTTTAGTAAAAGTTACGGTTCCTTTTGATAATCGTGTAGCGTTTTCGACGTAAAATCCATTACCTTCAACTAAAAGGAGGGGGAACAAATTTAACTGAGAAATTGGGTAATTTTTCAGAAAAAAACTAGATAACTTATTAAGGAGTTTACAAATTTTACTCGCCGATTGAATAATTCATTTCATTACGCTGTGTCGGAAAAGTAATGTTTCAGTCACTCTCCGCTTTGCGTCAAGTGACTAAAAAGTGCTTTTTCTCCCCGGCGGGAGCAAAGTACTCACTTCCCTCCCGCTACGCGGGA
>JAPYZM010000187.1:0-42259 GCA_030522845.1 Psyttalia concolor
GATTTTTCTCCCCGGCGTAGGAGTAAAGTCGCAATTCCCTCCCGCGTAGCGGGAGGGAAGTGAGTACTTTGCTCCCGCCGGGGAGAAATTAGTATATTTCGTAACAAGTGAAAAAAAATGGTTTTGGCGAGTGGGAGGATGTAATCCCACGAGTCAAAAGCCACTTTTTTCACGTGTTACGAACAATATTTCTCATCTCAATGTGTCGGAAAAGCACTTTTCAGTCACTCGACGTGAAGCAAACCGCGACTGAAAAATTACTTTTCCGACACAGCGAGATGAAAAATTATGTTCGTAACTCGTGAAAAAAGTGGTTTTTAACTCGTGGGATTATATGACCCGCCTTCGGCTCGTGATATAAACCTCCCACTCGCCAAAACCATTATTTTTCACTTGCTACGAAATATACTATTGGATAGGTGGGAATTCCTTCTCAATACCACTAAACACGCAGAAACCGAAACAAAAAAAACAAGAAAAATCGAACACCGGGAGAGAATTATCTGTGGTGAACTGACGCGGAGGGAAAAATTACATTGGGTGAAAAAAAGGAGGTGAATTGATGGGGTGAATTTGAAAAAGTTGTATAGTAAATGTGGCATTTAGCCGTGCAACCCCGCAATTAAATAATAAAACAAAAGCTGCAGCCTAGTAATGAATGAAAATGTTCTCGGGCCAATAATTGCTTTGTTCTTCATAGACTGAAGTCTGTAATAATTCTCAATTCAACAACTCGTGGCTACAAAAGCTCATAGTAGTCTCCGTTAATTAAAACTCGTCGCACTCGACTCGACCAATTTTTCCGATAAATTCTCGTTTCAGGTCAATGCGTCGCCCTCCCTGACATCGACAACCGTGAACGACCGAATATTGAAGTACAAACTCATAGACAATATCGTATCAGTGGTACTTCCCCCGGACGGCGTCCCCGAGTAAGTAGAACATGCAGTCTAGTCCAATTACCATAACGTCATTGAGTGGCAGCTGTTGAAGCTCCGAAACTCTTGAAGAACACTCGAGAGCATTCGTACAATGCCAGCTGAAAAAATTTCATTATTTTCCTTCTCTTCTTCATTCAATAGTGTCAGATGGAACAAGTGTCCAACGCCAGAGGCAATGGGGAACTTCGAACTCCTCCTCGACGAGGAACTCTCCGCTCAAGAGGAGAAGGACGGATACTCCGGCAAATACAGGAGCACCTCAAACAAGTGGAAATGATCCATGGAAAAAAGGTCAAAAGTTAAATAAATCACCCGGACGTTTTTAAAATACAACAAGAAATTTATTATTAGCCTCTTGCTTATCTTTTTTTGTACAAATATTATACATAAACAGGATATGACGGATGACAGATACAAAATACGAATGAGAAGGCGTGTCCTTCGATTGTGAGCCTCAAACTGAGCTCACATTTTTAATATTTCTTTTTTTGCTTTTACTCATGAGGCGAATTCGTTAAAATTGGCAGTGTCAAGTCATTTTATCGATGGCGATTAATATTTTTTCGGGGGGATAGGATCGTTTTTCTAGTCTACAGTGATTAATGGTTATGGCACCCTGTATTGTTTTATTAATTCGCTTCATTCGGGGTGGAAACGTGACAACAGGATAAGTCGAACGTCGGATTTCCCTTTATTTTAACTCTAGAAAAGAGTTCAATGATTATTTAATCCAGAAAACATTCCAACGCGACAATTAACAAACAAACTCAACACAAAAACAATTCATCACAACATATGGGAATGTTAACGTGTCGAATGTGTTTACATTAAATGTTTATGTTAAAAATAGTCTCGTTACCCAGAAATGTATAGTACGCTTCAGTAAAAATCCAAACTACCCAGCGAAATACCTCGAATATTTCCAAAAATTAATTCCCAAAAATTCTGGATTTTTCCGCGTCAATCCTCAAAATTCCAGACACTTATCTCTATTTTTTAAAATCTAATTCTCCATAACAACATGTGTAACATGTTATCCTGGTGAAAATTTTTGTGTCAACCGTTCACTCAATTTTTTTTCTGATACAAAATTAATGTAATTCCTGAGCATTTCAAATTGCAGAGCAATTTCTCCTCTAGCCAACAAATACCCTCAACTAATATGCACTTATCCTGTTGTACAAATTCCCTATATTGCAATTAGAAACTTTAGGAGAGACTGATGAAGATTATTTGATGAGAGAATTTTTATACGTTAAAGTTTTCTCGCATTACTTGTGCATAAAAACAAAGAATTCATGTAAAAAGGAATTCCCTCTTCTCGCGTATTTTCCATTTTATTTAAACAAAAAGGTAATTCATAATTTTTCTTCTACGCAGTTTCTGTAATTTAAACGAAAGGAATCGTTGAGCAGACAATTAGCCATGAAGATTCAATTTTTGGCTTCAATTATTCGTTTTTACACATAAATAATCGATCTCCAGAGTACAAACAATCTAATTTCAACAGACTACGACTGGTGAATTCCATCAGAACCTCTCCTTAACACGAATTCCCCCAGAAATCTCAGGGATTCGTGACGTCGCGTAGAAAAACAATCGATACGCAATTTATTATTGCGTCTAAATGTGCGTATAACATGCGTCGACCTAAAGCAAGGTCGAAAATAATTTTAGCAAAGGAAAAAAGAAAATAAAAATTAGTAATTAATCCTAGTTTATTCGTGGAAGCAGCCTTTGGTTAAATGCCACATTCAGGTAAGAAACCTAAAGTCCATATTCAATTCTCTCCATTCTCTCTTGAGAGACAAATAACGAGAATATAATATAATACGATATATCTTTATCACAATTAACAGAGACATAATATAGATAGACATAATTAATGGCCTTTGTGCAGACATTGGAGATGAGTATTTCCTAGAGATGTTCTGTGGGCTGTCCTAAATATTATATCGAATGAAAAACAAAAACAAATTGTCATGTACATTTTTACACGGAAATTTCCATTGTGCTGTGTTAAAACTATTAATCTGATCGTCACTATTTCTGTATTTACACGCTTATTATGTACAATGAGTCATTCCCCGTTACTCTGCTTCTTTTATAAATTACCTACAGAATTTACGGCTCATGATCACTAGGCACTGGAGGCTCAACTTCTTTCTCTCTTTGTACAAGAACGTCATTTAACTATAAAACAGATATTTGCACTTTTGTTTTCAATGCGTTTTGTTTGATTAACCTCTCGTAGTCGTCTACGAAGGAAGCAAGTGTAAAAAAATTGAATAGAGAGACATTTAGGGCAATTCTTTTGGAATTCTATCCGAAATTCCGTTTTCTGCGCTTGTTGAAAGATGCTCGAGCAAAAGAAAAACAATAATCTGGTTTTTCTCGTGCGTTTCCTGAATTTTTTTTTCTGCAAAAATTTTGGAACATAACAATTCAGGGAAACATTGGAAAATCTATGGAATTTTTTTTTATAGAAAACGTCTCAATAGAATTCCAAAAGAATTAGAGTAGAATTTTTCACTGAAATTATTGACCTCCATTCAATGTTTTCACACCCGAAGTAGCACCATTTCTCATTAAAATAAAAACTTAAACCTAATGGAGGCCCTCCTTTGTATATCGAATAATTCACACATTTTGATTATGTTAATACTTTGTTTCAAGGGAAGAATAAACCGAAAATATCGATTTTGTGCTATCAAAATTAAAATCCAAAAAAACTCATACCAAATTTGCCAAACTTCAGGGACCAATGTAGGACATCTTACGGTGCAGGAGAGGGTGGGGGTGGTAATGGGCTGAAATACGTCGAAGATCTCGAGCTTGGAGATGGTGGACAACTGTAGGCTGTGTCACTGTGGTAGACTGATCTTGGCGTTGGTGGTGGTGGGCCTGGCTCACTTTCATACTTGTAGCGAGCCAACTGCGGATAATTGCTGTCCGACTCGTCGCAGACGTCAGTGCTGCAGGGGGTGGGCGGCGGAGGCTGATTGATGCTGCGGTAGTACCGATAGGGACGGTAACGAGAGGCATTGCTGCTGGAGCAGCGGGTTGAGTTTGCTGTTGTTGCTGGGCTCGGCGGTGGATTGAGGGTCTCCTGGGGGTAACCACCGACTGAGCTGCCCCTGGTTGAACTTGACGCACCTTTAAAAATCATCAAAGAAACGAGGATATTATCATTACAAAATATAAGAGGTATTCCGCGTCAAATAAGCCAACCCCGGGGCCTCGCTCTCCTTTTCTACATTGAATGAGCTCAAGAAATGCTCTCGATTTGTTAGAAGCTCGACTCAAAAGTTCAATTTATTTATGCCTATTTTTTTTTCTAGTTCCAGTTGTACTGAACCTCTAACCTCTTGTTAACCTCAAAAATTTTCCTGTTGCCGGCCCTTTTGAGAATATTATTAATAATTTTCCTTTCACTCTCTGATTTCTCATGCTAAACTCATTAACAAAAACGTAAGAAACGTCGGGGGAAGTGGATTGAGAAAAGGGAAAACCGAAAAGGTAAAACCGAATTTGAGTTAATGGTTACCTGTAATATGACTGCGATCATAGCTGGACCCAATGCTGCTAGCAGTGAGGGTGGACATCCTCATAGTCTTGAGTCCCGCCTTAAGATCTTTAACTCCATTCTTGTGCATTAGAACCGGTTTACCAGACCTCCCGGGCTTGGGTGACAGTGGATCGCCAGCGGAATCATGAAGACATATATCCGGCAATTCATCATTCCCAGCGAGTTTTTTGCGACAGTAGTAATACCCAAGTACAGCAGTGGACAGTACCCCCACGAGCACCAAAACAACAATGATGTAAGCTGATTTGCCGGCCTCGACAGCGGGTCCAATCTCCTGTCGTCGATTATTAGTGGACGTGCAGACGTGAGCGGACTCATCGCTGCCATCAGCACAATTTTCCCATCCATCGCACAAAGCACTTCCCGCAATGCAAACCGGTGTAACTGCGCACTTGAACTGACCGGGCTGACAGCAATTAGCCTCATCAAAGCCATCCTGACACTGTGGAGTGCCATCGCACACCCACGAGTCGTCAATGCACTGGCCATTCTGACACCTGAACTGATCGTGTCCACACGCCGGACAGCCCAATTCATCACTGCCATCAGAGCAATCAGTCTGGCCGTCGCACTTCCAAGTGGCAGGTATGCAGTCCTTAGCTAGAGCTGATGACGAGTCGGCGCACGTGAAATGATCAGCGCCACAAGCTGGAGCTGCCCTGCAGGTTCTCCCATCCTCCGAGAGCACGAGAAACTGAGGACAAGAGCAACGGGCATTCACCCCAGTCCCAATGCAAAAGTGAGAACATCCCCCGTAATCCCTGAAAGGGCTGCAAACATGCGACTCCATGACATGATCCTCCGGAGTCCTGACTGTCACCAGATCCGAGAGAACTCTACTCATCATCGTTCGCCTGCTGGCACCCGAGCTCTTGTTAACTCTCTCCACCACCTGATTTTCCCTGTTAAACCAGTAGAGATAGTCATTGAGGGCCGCTAAGTAAGCAATTGAGCTCTGCTCCTCAACCGACACCAGTGCTCGACGATTTCTTCCATCGATCTCGCAGAATTCAATCTGTCTGCCGTGTGCCCAGAATATCTGATCTGTCACAGTGTCCACAACCAGTGCCGTCGGCTGGTCTAGATCTGAAGCAATGGTTATTCTCTCCTTTCCATCCATCTCGCTCTGCATTACTTTCATCTTTCCACCAACGTCTGTCCAAAATAGAAGACGCCTCTCAGGGTGTACGGCAATATTTCTCGGCTTTTCCCCCTCCCCTTTGACGACAACGCCCAGGGACGAACCGTTGTCCAATCTAGTGACATTTATGGCGTCGTTTTCTGTGCAAGACCAAAAGAGAAGACGACCGAGTGGATCCAGAGCGAGATCAAAGGGAGATCCCGTCCCACCGGGAATTACCACTGATGCGTGGGTTCGATTTTCCAAGGCTTTACGAACTGACATTGTACGACCGTCTATCCAGTAGATGTGCTGAGTTATTGGATCAAATTCTATTGATCTGACGTTTCGTATACCTTGAACCCGGAGAACTACGTCCGGACAGTCGTCAACGTCGGGGAGAAATCTGCCCATTACATTGCGAAGGCTGTATACCATGAAGTTTTTCGGAGCTAAAATAGAATAGTTTTCTTTTTAATTTGCCGTAGAAGGAAAGCCTATTCGTACATCAACGTATACATCAACAAAATTCCCGTTTTAAACAATTTTCCCCCAGTATTTCGGTGCTTCATCTGTTGCGTGCCAACACACGCAACGAGTCTTTGTATGTTGAAATTAATATTTTTTAGAGAAATTGTCCATTCCCTCATCCCATCCATGTCTAGACACGTCATTTATTCCTTCCCCGATGCCGTTATTTATTGCCTAGGGCGCCTTGAGAAGAAATAAAGGTTGTAAAGACTCAATTTACCAAAAATCCCCAAATGTTCCCAAATCTTTGAGAATCACATTCCCTTGATACCAAAAACTTTTATTTTCATCCGTCTACCTCGTCGAACTCTCATTCATTTTATTTTCCTCTCCTTATGGTTATTATAGACAATTTGTGTCCTCAAAATTCACCGGTATAAAAGTAATCCTAATCCGCGAATGAGTCTCAATCCCTTCCAAATAGACTCATGTTCTCTCCAGTCCCTCAACTGACTCAAACAAAGACCTGCACTCCCTCCCTTCGTTCCGGGTGCTAGACTCCCGGGTTTCCCCAGTCGAATTTTCACCCTCCTTTTTACGCTTTTAGCCAATGAAATTACCTCTCTCATCGAAAATACCTTCGACCTACTCCCTCTTTCTTTTCCACCTTTGTAATTTCTATCAGCAACAAATTTGTACTTTTTTTCAGTAGTTGCCATCCAACCTCAGAACTGTAAACTTCAACCAAATTCCAAGTGTATCCAGAAGTGAAATGAATTGTCAAGCTATTGAATATTAAACTCGGGTGTACGTATTACTGTTTGTTAACGTTTCCAGTTTCGCGTCATAACCTCATCTCGTTCATCCCTTCATCGAATCCACGTCAAATCATAAGTGACACAAGGAACCCACTCGGCGTGTCACGTTTTCCCACAAAATAATTGCGAATCAACCAACTACCCAAATTTACAACTTGGCTCGAATCTATTAAAGTTTGTTGTACTGTGGTGAAACAAATCGCTAAAGAAGGTAGCATAGCGAAAATGTGTTTTTTATTTGAAAATATATTTAGTTCCGTTCCATGAATGCTCTCTAACAATATCTCGAGGCGTTTAAAATAATAACATCCGGCAAGAACGCACTCCGAAGGCGCTTATCATAACAATTACAGTGAAAAAAGGTAACGAAAACAATATAACCTAGGCAGAATAGCCCCTGGGCCTTTCCGTGCTGAACAAAAAGTTCCCTTCGTCCCTCGAGCTAAAATTACTGTTGAAAATCCAACAATGGCAGTTGAAAAGGGAAAATGCTCTCCAGTGAATGACCATTAAAAGAAACAGGTACGCAAAAAAAAAACAGAGGAAACTCACCAATACATGTTTTATTATCCGCAGCGATGTTGTAGTGGGTCGGACAGGTGCATTTGTGCAATTGGGACGGATTGCCGTTGGGGTCAGGCAGTGCAATGCAAATATCACTACACTCGCCATTATTAATTGCACAAGGATTCCAGCCAGCCTGTCGTGAGGCATGAAACACAAGAATATCAGTAACAGACTCCAATTTATTATGAATTTTCGTGCGATTGGCTCCAGTGGTTTTGTTAGCTCTCTCAATATCCCCAGTATTCCAATCGGTCCAGTAAATATAATCCAGATACTGAGTAATGCCAAATGGATAGACAATATCCTGCTTGATTACCGCCCGCCGCTTGGAAGTTTTCAGATCAAAACTGTCGATAGCCGGAGTGAAAAGATCTGCCCAGTACAATTTATGAGCCGAATGATCGATTGTCAGTCCATGAGTCCTCCCAATATTCGAGATCATGACTTGCCTGGCAGTTCCGTCCAAGCCTGCCCTCTCAATGCTCCCAGATTTTCCCCACTCACTCCAGTACATGTGCCCCCTCCCAGGATCAAGCGTCAGACACCTTGGCTCAACGAGATCCTGCCAGATCAGGACCTTCCTGCTGGATCCCTCCAGCCTTATCACCTCTATCCTCCTAGTGCCCGTGTCACTCCAGTAAAGATTATGGGATATCCAATCAACAGCAAGTCCCTCAGGTGTCTCCAGCCCCAGATCCACAATTCTCTCCACCTCCGAGCCGTTGATAAAAGCCCTAGTGATAGCCTTCACCTTCACATCAGTCCAGTATATCCTATTGTGCGCAATATCAAAGTCCAATGCACTGGCCTCTTTCACCCCAGTCACTGGAATAATATTGTCATTGTTTGCATTCTCAATGCTGATCCTGCCAATGTTGTCCTTCCTCGAGAACAATAGAAAAGCGTCAGGAACAACGCAAGTCTTCTTGTCCTTCGTCAACTCGTAGCCAATTTGACAGGCGCAGACGTAATTGTCACCGGGTCTGTTCAAGCACAAGTGACTGCAGCCGCCGTTGTCCCTTGCGCAGGGATTGGTCCCCTCGATATTCCCCAGATGAACAGCCTTCACACCCATCACATTCGGCACCTGCTCGACAATAACTTCGCGATCGGCTCCCGTGAGCTTGTGCGCCCGATCGATACTCCGCCTCTGCCAATCAGTCCAATAAAGATAATCACCGAGAAGACTCAAGCCAAACAGATGTGGAAGATTATCAGTAATGACTTCACGTCTGTCCGTCCCATCCATATTGCACACCTCGATCTTATCCATCTTCGCGTCACACCAGTAGATCTTCTTGCGCTCGAGATCGAGAGCGATGCCGTTCGGCCAGACGATATCTTTACTAATGAGAAGGATTCGTTCACTCCCGTCAAGATTACTGCGTTCAATCTTCGGTCGTTTCTCGTTCCAATCCGTCCAGAACATCCAACCAAGCTGAGGGGCCAGAGCAATAGCCCTTGGTTCCAGCAGATCTTCATTGATCAGTACTTTCCTGCTCGTTCCATTCAGCCTGGCTACCTCTATCCTATCCGTTCCTGTGTCCGTCCAATACATATTTCTAGCGATCCAATCAATAGCAATCCCATCAGGATTAGTGACTTCAGTTGTAACAATGTCCTCCTGGCCAGAGCCATCCAAGTGCGCTCGTCTTATTGCACGCGCCTTCTCATCAGTCCAATACAGCATCTCATCGACAGGATCAAAGTCAATGGCAATGGCATGCTTGATTCCGCTCAATGGTAGGACAAAATTTGTGTAGTCTGGGGAATCAAGGGATAGCCTGCAGATCTCATTACGCTGAACAATCAGCAGTAGCTCCTCGGGTCTCTTTGCACACGTGTAATTATCAATCAGCTTGACACCAGTGGGACATGCGCAACTGTAGCCAGAAGCGTCAGTACTCAGTAAACACAGGTCCGAGCAGTTGCCGTTGTTATGGCGACATGGGTTATCCGAGTACGGCTGTCTTCTGGGGTCCCACACTTCGATGTCTCCCGGTATATACTCACCATTAATAAGTTCACGAGGTGGTGATTGAGTTGAGCCCGATCTGATCTCGTGCGAGTGGATGCAGAAGGTCTTCCAGTCTGTCCAGTACAGCTTCTGATCGAAGAAGGATATCGCAAAGGGATAGGCCAGGCCGTCCTTGACAATTTTCTTCCTGTTCTTGCCGTTGTAATCCATCACAGCTATGAACTTAAGGTTACCATCCGCCCAATAGACAAGCTCGTTGTCATAATCTATGGTCAATCCGTTGGGCCAGAAGATGTCATCGGAGACGAGAACCCTTCGTGTGCTGGGATTGCCGTCCATCGAGGATCTCTCGATCTTCGGCACGTCACCCCAGTCTGTCCAAAACATTAGACTTCTCATGGGGACTAGGGCTATTGCTCGCGGCTCTGAGATGTCTGTCCAGAATAAGACCTTTCTCTGCTTGTCATCGTCAATGCTTGTCACCTCGATTCGATTCTTTTCACCGTCTGTCCAGTAGAGCTTACCTGTGTACCAATCGCAGGCCAGACCGTCTGGTGATATCAGACTCGAGTTGGCAACTGTTATTCGCTCACCCGAATGCGTGCCGTTTGTCTTCACACACTGGATCATCTCGAGGCCACTGTCTGACCAACACACGAGTCTTCTCTCCCAGAAGAAGTCCAGGGCTGCACCTTGATTCAGATCCTTCACTACTGTTATCACCTTGTTACCTCGCGATGTATTCGCCACACGGATGTCCTTGGTGGTGGTGAACAGCAGCGTTGGCGAGCCTGAAAGCAGCAAGAGGGAGTTCTTAGGAATGCTGTTAGGCCTGTGGCACATCCACTAAGAGGACAGTCGTGTCGTTAGATAATTACACGAGGCAGAAATCAATTGTTGCACGTGTTACCAAGAACATTGTTCATCATAAAACTTGAGAGCCGAATATTGACAGCAAAGTATCAGCTTACGCTGCCTAAAGATAAGCTTTCTTCATGGAATTTGGTTGGGATGGCAGAGAACGAGATTATTTATACCAAGAATGCGATTTGTTGAATTAATATGTAGATATTCTAAGGCAAAAGGACTAGACTGGGTTCGAGGAGTTATTTTCTTCAGGTTTGCTGATGCCCAGTTGACTGGATAACTAGAAATTTGTTTAATGACGATCTTCCGACGGGAAGACATTATTTTCTGCCAGAAAACAACAGTTGGAGAGTCAGTGGAAGGAGTCATTTTCGTCTGATAGCATCAAATAAAAGGACTTCTGCCCTGATGAAGAGCTCTCGAGAGTTTGAAACGTAGCCACTAGAGAACTACGTAATTGTTTCCCAATTTTTTATCTTTGCTTTAAATTAATGGATTTTGGTTGTTGTTGATTACCCCTGGTGTGCTACAGTCGCTGGCTAGGAGTCCAGCGGAAGAACCTAGAGAGAAGACTTATTAGAGAAAAAAATGAAAACTGAAGGTCCTGAGGGCATGGCTCGACGAAAAGAAGTTCTTTTAAGGAATTCCAATGCGAACCCTATAAAAATAACAAAAAAAAATCCCTCAAAATTACTCTGGGCCCCTCTGAATGGACGAGACGAAAATGCCCAATTTGACGGATGACGATTCACCACTTCGGAAGCTCCAGAGATTCCTCAAACCCCCAGAAGTTGTGAGTCCACTTGACAGATTAATGAATGGCACTTGTTACGTTCCGAAGTTACACTTTTCTCCCCCTTCCGCTGGAGCCCATTACAAAAATTCTTTGAAGCTCCTGGCAACTCAGCCAACGAGCTCCTTCGCCTCATTATCCCCTCAAACGCATTATTCCCTTCAGTCGTATCACCAGAGTGCCCCTAAAGATGAAGAGAAATATCCACCTCAAAGAAGTCTCACCTAAATCACTCAATTCCCTCACTTCACGCATTTTCATTTTCAATTACTCACCACCCCCGTCCCTCTCTCATCGCTCTCTCATCTTCTCCCTCAATCACCTGACAATTGTCAAGGCAAGAAACTCCCACGGATTATCAACGGATAGAGAAAAGCACCAGGAGCAGGTGTCGAGGCGTGAGATTAAACGAGCAACGAGACAAAAGTACAAAAAACCAAATGAGAAATTCCTAAAAAAAAAAAATCCTCACCACCCGGAGATTCAAATTACGCAAGTGGATATAGAGTTTCAACTCTACCAGAAAACATACATATTTTTTTTTGTTAATTAAAAATAATGACCATAGAAAATATTTTCCCCGGCTCGAAAGAGTGGAAAAAAAAAAGAAAAAAATGCGGAGGAAAAAATGTTTAGCCTCTCGGGGGGGAGGAGGGTAAAAACCCGGCTAAATATTTTTTTATATTCTTCTGCATGCCTACGCCAATGGGGAGCAGGGGGGAAGAGAGAGATCTCGTTTTCAGTCCCGTGAACCTGAAGTCCTTGTCGGTTTTGTATCCTGGTTAGAGTGTATTCGTATGGTCGAGAGCCATCCAGCAAAGAAGAGACGGAGAGAGCCTTCGGGGCGGGGAAGGGCACGGGAGAGAGGGAGAAAAAGGCGACGGCAGTTAGCACGCCCCAACTGGGCTTTCCATCTCATTCTCCTTCCCGGCTGCTCTCCCTCCCGGTGCCTCACACTCCCGGTCCCTCTCCCCCTGTACCTTGTTAGCGGCCGTTAGTCTTCCGTCGACCTTATCCACACATGTGAACACCAAATGTATTCCAGTCTTTGTTTTCATTTGCTCATCGATAAGTAAAGTAGTGCGTAAAGTTGCACTTTTGAATGTGGCCCGAGTAAAGAAAAATATCGGGTTAGGGGGCGATAATAGTATATTTCGTGACAAGTGAAAAAAAATGGTTTTGGGCGAGTAGGAGATTTATATCAGGAGCCGAAGGCGAGGGATATAATCCCACGAGTTAAAACCCACTTTTTTCACGAGTTACGAATATCATTTTTCATCCCACTGTGTCGAAAAAGTACTTTTTAGTCACTCGACGCTAAGCGGAGACACGACACAACAAAATTAAATAAATTCAAATAGAATTGGAATTTAGAGAGAAAACAATCCCGCTCGAACTCGCCAAAAACCATTTTTTTCACCTGTTACGAAATATACTATTTCATCTCAATGTGTCGAAAAAGTTACTTTTCCGACACAGCGTGATGAAAAAGTACTTTTCGTGCCGTCGAACCTGAAAAAACCGTTTCCTGTCGCCGCGCGCCACAAAATTGGCGTTTCCCAGCTCACACGTCACGAAACGGTATATTTCGTAACGAGTGTAAAATCGTATATTTTTCACCTAGGGAGGAAAAGTAGACAGGTCGTCCTCACGTGCAAAATTACGACCCGAGCCGCAGGCGAGGGTTGTAAGCACGTGTGGAATGCTTGTCTGACTTCCCCCCGAGGGTTGAATACGATTTTTCTGCCGAAATGGGCTAGAATACTCACTTTCGGTCCATGCAGGCCGAAATAGCTCATTTTGACACTAGTCCGTGAGGAACTTGGCCGGCGAATATGAGGTACAGGACGAGCCGAAGGCGAGTACTCATATCCTTCTTCTCTGCCGAGTAATAAAAAATATTTTTTGTTACTCAGTCCATGGCCAGAGTTTTACAGCCGCGCAGCGGACTGAGGGACGAAAAAGTGGTTTTTGGCGAGGGATATAATCCCACGAGCCGAAAAATCTTCTCTTTCTTGCCTAGGGAGGAAAAGCAGACAGAAGGCGAATTACCCGGACCTCCGTAATTGCTTGTCTGCCACCTGCAAGCAATAAAAGTGAAACCTCTGATGCCAGTGACACTGACCCAAGTGTCTAGAAAATCTCCCCCGAATTACTCCTCAAAATCGTCAACAGAGAGACCCAATGCCCCTCTCAAACGGGAAAAATCACTCGTCAACATCACTCAGATCTCCAACCAACAATAATCCTCCATTACAACCTGATACCTCTTACTTCCAGCGGAAACCGCCTCCAGAAAAACAAAACCAGAGACACAATAAGAGTTAAAGCCACAGGCATTTCCATTCTCTTTGTTTTCCCGAGGTTCTCGTTGCAATAATTTCCTCCTATTATTTCTCTCCATACACCTAGAAGTACCAGCAAGATCCTCCCTCCTCAATCACTTGTCAACCGATCCCCACCAATTTATTTAACCCCATTATTAATAATTAAATCCAGATCCTCTCACCCCCCCTGTCCCCTCAAAAAAGAAATCCTCTGCAGTCTCATTAAATTTCCTCTCCCAACAGTTTCAGAATCCCTGATAGCTCTTATTTCCTGTGCTCACGACCTCCTCCCAAAAAGAAAAAGAAACTCAGAGACGAAATAAAAGTCAACGTCGCAGGCATTGTTTTCCCTCCCTCCCTTTTACGAGTCTCTCGTTCCGAACATTTTTCACATTACTCATTTTTTTAATAATTTCCATTCGCTCTCTTTCGCCTGGATTTTTTTTGCATTCCACATCCGCTGGAGGCAGATCAATGGGCAAATATGAGGAATGCCGAGAAAATCAATACTCCGATAATAGCGCAAAAAAAGAAAAAAAAAAAAAGTGAAACCAGAAGATTAAGATTCACCCAAGAATAACATACCCGAGAGAACATATTCCGCACAAGTTCCGTGGAGAATTCAATTGAATTGCACATGAACAGCCGGTGAATACGGAATGGGTATACCTGCGTGCTGAAAAGCGATCAACGGTGGTTCAACCCCTCCCCCGTCGCCCCCGCCCACCCACTCACCTATTCACGGATTCTAGCAGGTTTAGTCGGTGAGTCGAGTGGTGGTTAGGGTTGTTTTATAGAGTTCAGGTTTCTCGGGAGCTTCCACAACCCGTGCACATGCCTTCCCCTCGGGGAAGGCTTCCATGCCCCCCCTCGCCACGTCCCCCTATCAGTCTCAACCTGCTTTACATTGCCCACCACTTCAATGTTATTATTCATGGCAGGCATTAAAGGAAAAATTGAATCACGTCTAGACGCAAAATCAATTCGACATTTTTATTGGTATTACTGAGGCAGTCTTCACCTGGAGGATCTTCCCCGACGCATCCGGGAAAATAAATTGTTTCGATTGAATACTTTGAAGGGTAAATAATCTTTTTTTGGGGGAGGATGTCTTGATTTTTGTTAAGAAACTCGTGAATCGAGCATTGGAGAGATTATTTTATAGTTAGAGGATGAAAGTGCGGTAGAGGTTTTGGAGTGGGTTCAAAATAGAGTTTTCAGCCTACATGAACCGAAAGTGAGCATTCTACCCTCGCTTCCCTCGGTTAGAAACGCTCGCTTTCGTCCGTTTCGGAAGAAAAATCGGGAGGGAGGACAATCAGACAAACATTCCACGCTTGCTTAGAACGTAATTTTGCACGTGAGGAGGACTTGTCTCCTTTTCCTCCCTAGGTGAGAAATAGACTATTTTGTTACTCAGTCCGTGAAGCAACGCTTTATGGCCACTGGGCGGCCGTAAAACCCTGGCCACGGATTGAGTACCTCATATTCGCGAGAAAAGTTCCTCACGGCCTAGTGTTAAAATGTACTATAATTTTTTTTGATCACCTCAAAAATACATCATTTTCTGCCACTAGCCCGAAAGTGAGCATTTTACCCTCGCTTCGCTCGGTTAGAAACACTCGCTTTCGCCAGAATAATCGTATTCAACCCTCGGGAGGACAATCAGACTAGCATTCCCCACGTGTTTACAACCCTCGCCTTCGGCTCGGCTCGTAATTTTGCACGCGAGGACGACTTGTCTCCTTTTCCTCCCTAGGTGAGAAATATAATATTTTTGTACAAGGAGAGAAAAGGGGACTTTTCTCCCTTTCCTTTGGCTCCTGAATGGAAACTTTGTAGACCGTAAAATCAAAGGTTCCATTCTGTTGTCCTATAAAGACTAATTTGGCTTGCTAAATGTAGAGTTCGAATTAGCACATTTCGATACAAGTGCGGGAATAGAATATTTCTCACCTAGTGAGGAAAAGTAGACGAGGCGTTTTCATCTGCAAAATTACTTGTAAGCACTTGGGGAATGCTTGTCTGCTTCTCCTCCCGAGGCTTAAATACGTTTTTTCTGCCATTCCAGCAGAAAACGTCGCCTCACTCGGGCAAAAACGCTCACTTTCGGTCCATGTATGCCGAAAAGTGTTTTTTGAGCTCATGGGAGAGGTTTATCGCACGCGCCGAAGACGAGTAATATAATCCCACCAGTCTAATTTCTCTACACAACAACAACCACAAAATTAGCACGATTAGCACACGCGTAGCGTGCGTAAAGTCTCACTTTCCACCCAGTAAGTCAAAAAAACTAAGATAAAAGTCCCCACAGTCTGCAATGGCCATAAAAACAAGTGCTGCCGTGGGAAATAGAAACGAGAAACTCGTGGAGAAGAGAAAAAAGCCCAGAGGGAATAAAAAATGCCTGCGGCTCTGACATTTATTCTACCATCTCCAGTTTTCTCTCCATCATATCATCCACGTAAAATAAGACGTACAAAGACCGCAGAGGTGAGACACAGACGGCGAAACAATGCGGAAAAGTGGAAAGACGAGAGGGGGGGAGACAAATAGCAGCAAACGTGGATGGTGCGAATAAATTATTTGCAGGACATTAAGATAGCCAGAAGATTAAAGAAATCCCTAGGAAGGTGTCTGTGACTGGTGTCACTGATGACAAAAGGCGAGTAGACAAAGTTTTTGTGAGGAAAAATCCGATGAGATGAAAGAAAAGAGGGGCAAAACAGCAGAACAATATGATTTTACCCAGCTTTTGATTCAGGTGAAAAAAACCCATGCACCTCAGAATATTATTTATATTGTGGCTTGTTAAGTGGACTGACAGTGCAAAAGATGGCTGAATGGCTGACTCCAGTCGAACGAAATGAGCTGGAAAATACACTGAAAAAATAAGGGGCGATAGAGATAGAGGGAGGTCACTACATTCCTCAGGCAGAGGTTCAGTTCCCTTCTGACTCTCTTTCTCACCAGTGCCCCTGCCCTCCTCCGTCTTCCTCCAACGATGCCAGTGGAACAGCGATAGAACTAACCCAGTACTCCTCGTACACATTCCCATTGTGTTCCCCATAGCTCCTTATATTTCATTTTCCCCCCTCCCCCGCTCTAGCTTCACTGGCTCGCCTCTTTCATTCGGTTTTCGGTACTCAATCTGCTCTTGTTCGGATCTCCCGCTGGACTTTCCGAGTGTTGGAGGCGTTCAGCGGACTTGGGAGGAGATTTAAGAATCTACTGACGACTTTTCGAGGTTACTCAGGGATTTTTTGTTATTTTTAGGGCAAGTCGGACATTGGATGGGGTAAATTGAGAGTTAGAGACTGAGTGGATTTTTTTTTCAGGTTAATAAACTAGGAATTTCAGCGTCAGCTGATTTTTTCGGGACTGTCTGGTCTTAGATGGGTACTCAGGTGGGAAAAATGGATATTATATTTATAATAATTTACTATTTTACTGTTCATAATAATTGTTAAAGCTAGAGTGGCACATCTGGAATAATAAGTAATAATAATGATTCGGTGGATTGACGTGAGGTCCAGTGTTTTTGCGATGGTCCACGAATTTTTCTGATTGTCGAGAGAGTGATTTTCACAAAATTTTAGCAAAAATTTATAGAGATAATTAATTAACTGGGATTAACTGTGATTAGTTTACTGTCTCAAGGGAATTTGCGGCCCAAAGCGGAGTAACAATGAGTTAAACGTCAGATTGTTTGGAATGATTCGACTAATTTATTAGTTGAAGCCAATTAGATCCAATTAGTTCCAAAAGTCTGTATCTCAGAAAATCCCAGTAATCATTTATAAAAACACATACTCTGGGGACTTCTGAATTACTGATCCAATTCCATCTTAATTTAATGATGGATGAAATTGAAATGTAAATAGAAAATGGGGAAATTACTGACGTCTTCTATTTTCAATAGTAAAAAATCTTCCGGATGGAAACCGCTGGTCTTAGGCCTCAGACCTAAATTTTGAGTAATGCAAAAATATCTGGTTCAATTTGTGAAACCCCACTGACCCAATAAACTAAAAAATTGAGGGAGTCATTCCGGGAAATGAACCAACTGACAAAAATTGTAATACTTGAACAGGAAAGGTTCCTCCTTTGATTATTGACGTCTTTAACTTTCAATAATAATAAATCTTCAGTGGAGATATCAATAAACTCTCCCTTCCAACATTTCGCCTCAAACCTACAGCCAAATTACCGCAAAACCCGCGAGTCCCAATTTGTAGACCACCATAGGCCCAGTAAAATGACAAAAAAGCCTGGGGATTCTGTGAAATCAGTCAGATATCCCAAGTGGAGTAACAATCAATGAAAAACTGGACTAGGACAACGTAAACAAGAATCTGGACTGAGTGAATGGTCGGAGGGGAAGAGCAGGAGGTATCAGTGGCATCAAGATGAATAAACGAGCCTGTTATCTTCAATTTTCAATCAGTGTTCCCCGTTGTCCCCTGAAAGCCCAAGGAATCCAGACCATCTCCACCCCCAAGCCCTCCAGAAGCCCCCGAGACCCATGGGAATAATACTAAAAAGGAATAGAACTCCTCAGCATCACCAAAGATGCCTCAAGAGTGCACCTTCCGAAGTGGCAATAAATTCCAAACTAGTCAACATCGTCTAAAGAATCCGAAAGCAACAAATCCTCAGAATAAAAACCAGCAGACTCCCCTCCAATGACCGGAGGAAGCATTGAGATAATAAAACAAAATTCCGTGATATCGAAAGTGGAGTAACAATGAATGGACCACTAGACTGTCCTAATGTAAACAAGAACACTTACTGAGAAATTTGGTGAGGGTAGAGAGGAGATAACCCTGGCATGAAGACAGATAAAACCTACCAGATCTTCTTTCCCAAACCCCCTCGAACCTCTCCCAGGTCCACCCCAAAGGGCCAGACCCTCGAAACCCAGAGCAATAATACCGAAAGCTAAAGAAAAAAATCCTTACCATGGGCGAAAGATGCGGCGAGAGTGCACAAGATGCAGGCAGCGAGGGCGCCCCTAAATCTCCTCAGTGCCATCGTAAAACTGGCGTCGAGTGCATTAATAGTTTCTTCACTCACTGCATTCACATTTTATCAACATTATCACAATTTCACTTCACTGCATCAATGATTATTTTTTGTTTTAACTGTCCCCCCCACTGGATTGTTTTATTCCACGTGAAGTGACCACTGCTCACCACAGACTGAGGACGAAACACAGACGAACCCACGCCGAGAGAGGCAGAGCAAGCGAATTTGCTTGGCCAGATGCTGCCAACGTGACGAGTGCTAACCTCCAAAGTGTACCTGTTCTCCAATCTCTTCCGTTGGCTGCGAGCAGCTGATCTCGTTGTCCAACAGTGGAGAGGGTTGGAGAGACAGCAGATACTATTGCAAACGCGTCATTAGTCATCCGAGACCTGTTATTTTCCTCGTGCATTGTGCGTAGGCAGCGGCTCCGGACTAATTTCTTTATCGAAGAGTGTTTGATAATTCTTGGAGAACCTTGTTATCTTCAGTTTGGTGTGTTCAGCGGGCATTTCTCTCGATTCAACTGGTGAATTGGCTCCGGAGGTGGGATATGGAGGCTGCCGGCAGTTCGGAGCAGCATGACGAGTGGAAGAAGAGGGTATGTATTTTTAATTGGCTTAGGAAACGTCATGAGATCGTCTGGGTTGGGTAGCATTGGATGTCGTGGTTTTCGTTTATTTTTTTCTTCTGCGGCAGGGGAAAACTGGATGCTCATGACTTTAATTTTATTTTAATGAGTCCTTGATTCCTTATCACATGGAATTGGTGGTTTCTCCCTGGGGAGGATCACTAGATTACGTCTGTCTTGAGACTGGAGGGTAATCGGTTGATTCTGCTTTTCAGTTGTGAACCTTCGGGAGAGAGAAAAAAAAATTACTTTGCCCCACCCGTTACTCAATTATTCATTGAAGGGAAGTTGGAGTGTAGTTGAGGAATTCTACTCCAGTCAGAAGGATTTTTTTGACATTTAACTCAGAGTTCTGATCTTTTTCTGGTTTGATTGGGCAATTTCTTTTCAATTTCAATGCTGAGGCTAATTAGAGGCCAGTTTTAATTGGTTTAAGATGATTCCGTTTGGGGTTGAAAGATAATTTAAAGAAATTAAAAACTCAGTAATTATTCAATAATTTAGCAATCATTTTTGTCCTCACCCGAAATGCAGTTCCCTCGACTTGTGAAAGAAGATAAAAAGGCTTGATTTCCCTCCGGTCTCTCGGGAAAAAATTATTGGAGGGAATCGGAAGTTGATTTTGAGTGGATTTGTTGAGATTATTCAGTTCTTTTGATGCTCAGGCATTTTTGGGGCCTCTTCCTCCGAGTTTTCTGAGGCTGGAGGAACACTTAACGCCCCAACAGCAGCAGGAGGCTGCTGATCAGCAAGCGGCTCTTGCATTACAACAGCTTCAAGGAGTATCAGCCGCCCCGCCTCCTGGATTGGGAAGGCTCAGTATTACCATTGCCCAGGTAAAACGAGGAGTTATATCCTTTGGATTTTACCCCAGTTGACATCCAGGCCATCACCCTCTCACAATTACTGTTAATCAATGCAGTTCAAGTAATATATTAATTATATTTACTTAATATTCTGTCCAATTCGAACATGAAAGAAAGAAAAATCAATTACACAATTAATTTAATCTAAAATTGAGACTAGAACAATTAACGAGGTATTTTCAAGGATTTTTGGCAACCGGTTATCACGAAATGCAACTCCTAATTTAATATTACAGTTAATTACATGTTTCAATAATTAGATAGAATATAATTAATCCCCTGAACTCATTGATTCCCTCCTTGGCAAAAAAAAAATTAATGAAAATAAAAATAAGCGAGTAATAAATTCGCTTTCATTGTCTCCAGATTTTTGTTCAATCTTCTCATTCTCATTGCAGGCGAAATTAGTTAAAAATTACGGAATAGCGAGAATGGATCCATACGTGAGATTGCGAGTAGGTCACGCGATTTACGAGACTCAGACTGCAACGAATGGTGGGAAAAATCCCCACTGGAATAAAGTCATTCAGTGGTAATGGCCCCAGCAAGACTTGAATTTTGTATTTTATTTTGGAGCTGTTGCAATATTTTTTTTTCTCGTTACTAGTTGGCTACCACCTGGTGTGGATAGAATATATGTGGAGGTGTACGACGAGTGCTCGTTCACGATGGACGAACTGATTGCCTGGGGACACATAGAGATTCCACCGCAAGTCATCCAGAGAGGGGAGACCCATGAGGATTGGTACATGCTCAGTGGAAAGCAGGGAGACAACCAGGAAGGGATGATTGATCTGGTCTTCAGTTATACGGTAGTCCTAATTCTATCATTCTCAGAAACAATTTTACTGCTCAATGTTTTGAAATGGGAAATAATGTTCAGTAAACGAGGTCTGTCCACGAAATTCCAGAGCTTTCTTGAGTTGTAATTTTAACCTGGAGTGAAGAGAATGTTGATTAAAAAATTCAGTAAATTAACGGGTTCAGTTCGTTAACTTTGTTGGTAAATTATGGGAATTACTTTTGCAGACTAAGTGCCAGCCGTACATGACTGGGGCTCCAATGGTGATGGTACCGAATGCGACGTCGAATTTGATGTTTGGAATGCCAGGGTATTCTCCTGTCAATGTTTATACTGCACCACCTGTGGCTGCAGTGCAACAGCCCGCAGTTGCTCCTAGTGCCAGGCCAGAAGCAGAGACTGAGTTACAGCAGGTGAATCCAATTATTTCCTAATCACGCCCTAGTTGTCCTAAATATAAGAAATAAAAAAACATTAGCCGATTTAATCCCTCAATTGTTGCGTAGAAATTGAACAGGATTAGTTTAAAAGCTCTAAATAAATTTACTTGAGAGAAAATCACTCATCAATACAGAAAAGTATGCGAAATAGAGCACCTGATTTAATACAAATAATATCTCTGTCTCCGCAGATCGCCGAGATGTTCCCAAATGTTGATAAAGAGGTGATAAAATCCGTCTACGACGCCAACAACGGTAAGAAAGACACCACCATAAACTCGCTACTCCAAATGTGCGAATAATTATCATTCCTACGGCATAAATCGAAATAATTCTAATCTCCAAAATTATTTGTATTTTCTGCAAAAAAAAAAACGAACCAGAGAAAATATGTATCCTATATTAATGTAATATATTTGTAAATTATTAAGATGCATTGTTGACGTTTTATGGATAACCGCGAGGGGTGAGGGGGTTTTGTGCATTTCAAAGTCATACAAATACGCCTAGAATTTATTTTTAATCGATGGAAAAGTAAGGAAAAATCGCTGATAATTTTACACATACGTAACTCGTAATGCATGTGACTATCATTATAAATCTTTTATTACGAAAATTCCAAAAATATTGGAACAAACGAATTTACAAAGTGCATGTACATTGACAATTTTTTCCTATCCCGAACGAAAGAAATATACCATTACACTTGGAATGTAATTTAATCCTATAAAAATATTTCAGTCACCTCTTGTAGTTGTTCATTTTTTTTCTCGATTGATCAAGCCTGTTGGGCGTATTGGGGCACACATTTCCAGGTTTTGAACGTGAACAATTGGTTGCACTGCAGAATTATTCATATTTTCATAACCTGTAAATACTTTTCACATTTTACATTCAGATGCTCATATACAATTGCACTCACTAATTCATTGTCATGCACAAAAAAATAGCGATGGGTATTTCGTATGAAATTCTATTCAACAAGTCTACAGCTTTTCTGTATAAATTATGCCACTGACATTTTGTTTTCATTCCAAAGAATTTATGAGTGTTCCTACTTTTGTTCTCTCCTCAGAAGACTTGCAATTGAAAGCCAGAAGCATCAAATCGAATATTTTTTATGCAACAAATGTTAGAGACAAAATAAATTCTATGAAAGAATTAAAATCTTTTCAATTTATTCCCAAGACACTTCTACTGTCGCAAAAAATCACAGAACAGCTTTAGACTGTTAATTAAATTTGAAATAAAGGTAAATAGAATTTTCTAGTAGATGACCTGGATTTTTTAAATGAGAAATTCAAAACTCATGTTTAATTCTCTAGAAAAGTCCTCTCCCAGAACCAAAATTTCCCAGATCGTTCCGGTGTGCTGCCAGAAGTCTTAAAAAAAAATTGACGTCTGTTCATGATTAACGCGACCACATGTAGAAATATGTCTTCTGCCAGTGGGGAAGGTACTTGGCGATGGGCTCGGCCACAAATCTCGCCAAGGGAATATTATTCGACAGTCCATCGAGGAGAGAGAGAATTCTGGCTTTGCTGCAGTTATCGAAGAAGGGCGAGCGCAAAATATAGAGGAGGAGATTTATCCTGCGTCGAGTGATTTCCTCCTTCTCCTCTCTCGTGTAGACTGTGTGTTTTGTTTCCTTGTTAATCATGTGAAGGCTGACTAGGTCGAGGGCGAGAGCTGTCACCCAGGGCATCCAATTTTTGTTTCCTTTCATAATGAAGGCCGTCAGGTGGATCATCGGTTTCATGATGTACAGAGTCTGTAGGTAATATTAAGTTACGCAATGATATTGTATTAAATAACCCAACTGCACTCTGAGACATTAGATCAAAGGATTTTTCCTGGGCAGACAAAGTTGGGAATGAGTGGAATAAATAAATTGCAAAAAAATATCTAAAATTTACCTCAGCAATCAACAGATTTCGTTTGGTGAATGGAGACTCGTTGATCACGACGTCTTCATTTTCTGGCTTCAGTGGTGACCATATTCTCGACTGAATGGGTCCAGATGCGTTGACACTCCTGACGATTGTCCCTGAACGTTCTAAACGAAATCCTGCGGAATTCTGGAAGCCACTGCCCAAATTTGGGAGCCCCGAGAGACTCAGGTTCTCGCGATTCAGGGGAGGAATGGGAGGGGTTTGAGTAATTCGCTCTTTGTCGTGGTGGACTAGAATCAGTCGCATTACAGACCTGCAGTAATAAAATAATGGTCTAGACTGAATTAGGATGTAATCACGTGCGACAAAAATTTACAGAAAATCCTAGCAAATTCGGTAGACAAGTTTAGAGAATTTCCAGGGAATTTTACAAGTTTTTTTTGGTTAATTGTCTTCCTAGAAAATTCCAGGTGATGAAATTTGAGTGGATTCTACTGGTTTTGCTGTGAAGTATTTTCTATGAATTTTTTTCCCTCGTGATATCTGAGAAATTTCTGAATTACTCACTTGAACAGCTGTACTAAAAATATCACAAGCCACTTTCCACTCTCAGCCCACAATTTCTTAGCTCCTACTTCGATTAGCGCCTCTGTATATTCAATTATTGTCAGCCATATCTTGATTTGGGACTGGAACTGCGGTAAATTGAGGTGTGCGTACTTGGCGGTGTACAACAAGTGATCGTTGAGGAGGATCAAGAGATTTGGCATGGAGTAGATGAGTTCGGAGGTCAATGAGGAGCTGCCGAAGCGTCCTGTATATATAAACATACGTAAATCATATTCCTCGTGAAGAAAAATGTTTTTTAAAAGACACTTTCGACTGCCTCACAATTTTCCCTTATCCTAGATTCTAACAAAACAAAGAATTCCACAATTTCCTCCAGAAATTGGCTCATCATGACCTCGATCACATTATGATGAAAAGAACGACTTCCTTGTAAGCTAAATTCGCAAAAAAATTGTGAGGAAACTGTGACACTCTCCCCCACAATAAACCCAAAAGGCTTCTCATATTTTTTCAGTGGAGCCATCAAACCTGGCATTATCCGTATGTGATCCTGGACTTTTCTCCCCCAACCCCAACATAAACAAAAGCCGGAATTCCTCACGAACCTGCTGTAAAATACGATAAACATCTCACGGTGCTCTCGATGTCGGAAATAACCTGGGGTTTGGTGGTCACCCAGTGCTTGTAGGTCTCCAGATAAGGCCCAACACAGGCAGGTAACGACTGGACAACCATTATCCCAATTGACTAGCTCCAATTCCTTCACCGACAAACATCCATCAAATTTTCATCGAGTGCAAACGGTTTTTCCAATGCTCCGCACACCTCCTTGAAGGTTAGTCCCACATAAAGGTGGGTCTCCAAGCGTTAGCGCGCAAAAAGACTGTCAATATTGACCACTCAATTAAATACGTCTCCCTTGTCTCCTCTCTCTTTATTAAATTACTCAGACCTCAACTTAATTTTTAGAATGAAACTGAGACCCTGGAAGAGCTCACGAATTCACTTGACACTTGTCTCAGCTGCATCCCCCTCTCGGTCAATCCTTTTTCGTCTGACTGTCCACTATCGAGCAATTTTCCCCCACCAATTGCCCCCCTACAATGTTTTTTTATTCACTTGCGGGGACGATAGAACCAGCAGTATAGAAATGACTGCGAGAGCAGACGTACTCGGGTCCTAAGTGCAACTGCACTCGTCTTATTGAGCGACTATTTCCCTATTATTTTAATTCACTAATTTTTTATTTGTTCAACTGCACTTGACAATTTCCGGGCGCCAATACAACATTTAGAATGTCGTCTCCAACGCAAGTGGTGAGTCCTCAGGTCAATCGATAGGCTTTTTAACAATCTTTTGTTCATTATTGTCAAGTTTTTGTTGTCTATTGTCACACGTGTAACGTTAATCAGAGGGATAAAGGGAGGAATGATAACGAGGTCTTGATGACGATTTTTTTTTGCAATGTTTACGAGTGTTAAACTACCATTAGATAAAATTACTCGGGGCTTTTGTGGACGAGACCATTGTTTAGGGGATTCCGTCAAGGTTTCGGTGGTATTGTTGAAAATTTCGAGGAAGTCTTTTTTTAGGCCGCGAATATTGAGGATTTGGGGGAAAAGCGATGGGAAAATTCAGGGGCAGGAGAATTAATTCAGGGAAGTTGATGGAAGGTGAGGGGAACTGTTGGGGAATTAAATTAATTTTTCTTGTTTGATTAAAATTTTGAGAGTCGTTATGTTCAATTTTTACGGTTTCATCGGATTTTTTTTGGAAAAATTGGGGAAAATTCTCGGTTTACTCATCGAAGACTCGAATTTCGTCAAATTCTTCGGGGCATCCGGATTTTTGCAGTGATTTTCACTCAATTACTGATTAATTTACTGATGAATTCTATTGATTTACTGGCGAGCTGGCCGTGATATACATTTTTTTCTAACAGTGCGATTGAATAAATGTATTTTTTCAGCTGAAAAGCATCGGTCCAAAGCTGGTGCCATTCTTCAAAAGTGTCTGCGTGTATTTCGTACTTTTGGCAGAACAACCGTCGTTACTCACAGCGTGTTTCAAATGTTTGCCAATAATCAGTCTTATCATATTTGTACTCCTACACGGGATGAATTTATCGGAAGAGTGAGTTGCATCTTTGCAGGACTCGTCGAATAAAAATACACTTTTGTTTTTTTTCTCCAATGATCCATTGAATTGTCAATTTAACTGAAAAACTTTTGCAATACCTCACCAGAAACAATCCCAAAAAATCGTGGCAAGTCCATCTCAAAGCCACAGTTTGTCCCCCTAAATGTTAGATTACCGATTTTTGTTCGGGAGTTACTGATAATGAAAAAAGTCAAAAGTGTCGCGAGAAAAAGATGTCCTTCAGCCAATGAAATTAGCCCCCCGAGACCCTCCCCGCCCCTCAATTGCCCTTACGCGCATTCGCTTGGGGCGAGTGAATAAATTCTGCCGGAAGACATTTTTTTCTCACCAAATGTCGCCATGCCCTCCTTCCCAGACTGACGACACATTTTGTCCAGGTACACGTACTCGAGGCGAATCCTCACGGGTCTGGTGTTCAGTTGTCTCGGTGATGCCTTCATAGTGTGGCCGAATTTTTTCCTCCTTGGAATGGGGATGTTCGCTGTGGCCCAGATAATGTACATCACAGCATTCGGCTTCAAGCCACTCAATCCATCCCTGGGAGTGTTCATTTTCTCCCTGTCACTGCTGGGTAACTGAATGGGCCTATCAAATCGGGGGATCGTAATGCAGGAGCAACAATTGTTCTTGTTTGACATTTCAGTTCTTTACACGCTGATGCCGGGGCTGAGTGGAGTTCTGACAATAGGTGTACCTATATATACGTTTCTACTGGTAACTATGTCATGGCGAGCAGTGTCCCGAGTGCTGTTTTTCAAAGTAAGGAAATGTTTTTCTATTTTTAAGAGTAGATAAAGAAAATAAAAGCCCAGGCGAAACAAAGGCTCCGGCTAGACAGAAAAACAAGTCAATTCGTGAGTGAGTTTTTCTTAACCAAATAAAATCGACAGGTGATCAGGCGTCAAGAATTAATAAGAACGTCCTAGCGAAACTATTAATTAATTAATTGATTAATTAATTACTTACTTCATTGTTTTACGGGCCAATTCGGTACGGAAGAGCAATCGCCTTCTCCAGGTCCAGATAATTTTGGAGTTTTCATGAGGTGAATGGATAAATATTTGTTGACGAATGATCTCATACTCTGGATAATGATCGTTTAATATTAAAAATATGGAGACTACACTTGACGTTACTTGTGGCAAATGTCTTGCCTGAGAGACCTGCAGGTTGATAAAAAATATTAATGAATTTCTTCTGATTGTTAATGAGAGTTCTAGAATCACTTGACTCGGTATTCATTAATTCATGAGAACATCAGCTGATCCGGTTGAATCGAATCATTCTTTACTGGAGTGTGTCTGATTGATCGTCATTGACAATCAATAGTCAGATTCAATTTACTTGACGCAATTGGGAAAAGGGAAAATACGGGGGAATATAGTTTGGAGGTTTTCATTGATTGAAAACGTTTTTGAATTGCGGATTATTTCTAATTGAAATCTAGTCTAGTTTTTCCCCTGAATTGAATTCCAACGAGATAAGAATTGTCGAAGATCTCCATCTGATCCGCCGGAAAGGCTCAATTAAAACTTTCTGAAGGTCTTCCAAAGTCTCGGACGAAGGTAATTAAGAGTGAGACAATTGAGAGTTTCAATGCCCGACTTTTGGAAGTTTTAATTTAAAATCTTTTGAAGTGTCGCCGTATGATCTTCAAAAACTCTAAGGAATATTTAATAATAATTGATACAACGCCAAAAAGGTCAGGATAAATTAAGGAACAAAAAATTCCATTTAAGTTCCTAAGGAATATTTGTTTATCCAATTAAAACCTCGAATTGAAGGAGAGTCTTTTTGAAATCCTCGTTTGTCCGCAGAAATCTAGCCATTTTGTGTAAATGAAGAACCGAAAAATAAAAAATAATGAACAATAATAAATGGGAGATAAAATTCATAAAAATTTCGTCATATGGCGCTTTGTTCAAGGAGTCATGGACATGGACGAAGTTGTGCAGTTGCATCGGCGGCATCTTCTTCGTAATATCGGACACACTTCTGGGTCTTCACCACTGGTATCACCCGATGCCGTATGCAACGGTAAGACTCCAGTCGCCTTATTCCCAGTGAAATAAAATTCACCCCCTGTCTCATTCGTTATAATCATCTGTGAAGGTGTCAATAATGCTGACCTACTACGCGGCCCAGCTCGGAATAGCCCTCAGTGCTGTCGACCAGAGGGAAAATGCCAAACCAGCTGTTAAACAGCGATAATTATTCAACTCTAATTACGTGAATGTTAAAAGAGACATCTCTTGTATTTTTCTCTTCTGTATTAGAAAAATTCCTGATGAAAAACATTATTTGTTGACCACTGCCACTATCTCTAGGCAGATACTGCACTGGAGGGTATAATTGGGATCGAATTAGGGGGCAATCAAACTGACAATGATCTCGCTGACGTTGGAAGGCCTTTTCATTGTTGACGTAAAAACTAATGTATTGGGTAACGTTCTAGTTTGTTTTTCAATTGCAAGGGGTTCTCCATTATTTCCTCTCGCGTCACTCACCAGTGGATTATTTTCTCTTGAAATTCTTGAAATTCTCTCGGAAATTTAGTCCAACTGCTCGTAGATTTTTTTATTTACATTGAAAATTCAAAAGTGAATAGTTTTAGGAGACAATATTTCAATGACTGCTTGAATTCATCGAGACACTCACCGGAATCGTCAATAGATTGACAATTTTTAGGGAGAGTTTGCAACTTCATTCAGGGTTTCAGAAATTAACAGAGTTCCTTTTTGGATTTCCGATTGATAACGCTTTTGGTTCAGGCGTTGCGCCGACGTTTCACAAACTGCAATGTCTGCGCAACGTCGGCGCAACGTTGAAACCAAACGCGGCATTCATCCGGAAGCTAAAAATGCCATTAATCACGTCCGCGAAAGCCGCAAATCTAAGATTAACAGAGTTGGAAGAACTTCTGTTAACAATTCGTGGGACTTTGTCGCTGTCGAACCGTTGACGACTTCACTTGATACTTTAGAAGTCATTTTTTCACAGTATTTGCGGTATAGGAATTTTTTAAATAATCTTTAAACAATTATTATGTCGGTAGAGACATCGGTGAGATTTGCTTTGGGAACCCTGCGGTTTTTTCTCGGTGTGCAAAACAAATTATTGTTGTCTCCGAGGGATGAAATGATACAAAGGAGACGGAAGTTTTCATTTTAATTGTCGCATCCGAGGGATTTTGGTACAACCAAAATACAAAAGCAGTAGTTTTTCTGAACGTAAAGAATTGAAATTAAAAATTGCAATTTTGGGAGTTATTTTTCAGCAATTCCACCAATTGTTCGCATTCAGACAATACTCGTTCGGGAAAACGTCTAAATCTGGAAAGATTGCGTTCAGAGAACGACTGACACATTTGCTTATCGCCTGAATCGGATACGGTAATGACACAGTGATTGACTGAATAATTGGGTAGTTGAGGAAATAAAGGAATGATCTAGACAATTACGGCTCCATCAGGAGATAAACACGAGTACAGCTGGAAAATCAGTGCAAGAGGAATCTCCGAGTCTATTTACGTAATAATCCAGTATTTATCATATTTTTTGTGGAGATTTTTTTATTTTTCTTTTTTTACTCTCTGTAAAGCCAGTCTCCATCACATTTAGTATTAAATCTCTCTTTCTCCCTCTCTCTCTCTCTCTCTCTATCTCCCTCTCGACACCGATACTGTTAATTCTACGTTTGTTAAATTTAATCTCGTCTAATGTAAATTAAGAATTTATTGTATGGCTAGAGGAAGAGAAAAAAAAAAATGTTTCGCGAACACGCGACCTTCGGTACCTTTAAATCCAGATGAGAATCTATTATTAGTAATGAGAGACGGAGGGATGGCGTGACGCTGTGGACGATGTAGAGCTGGTTTGAGTGTTACTTTGCGCAGGACTTTTTGGTCTACTATTTAAGGACTTCACTCTCAATTTCCATGAAATTCAGGAAGGAAGTTATTAAGTGTAATTTTCTGGTCTGTGATTTATCCGAGGGGCCTGATTTGCTCCTTCTTTCATGGAGATTAGGAGATGAAACGAGGGAAACTGACTTTGAACTGATGATACGAGTGAATAATAATTTTCATGTAATAGACTGATGGTTACACCCGAGAGTAGAAACTTCAATTAGATACAGAGAATGTAAATAGATTATTTTTAATATACTTTATGATTATGGAAGTGGCATAATATTGCATTAAATGTTCAAACTGTGGGGAGAAGTTTAAATTTACTTTACGATCAGCTGAGTGAGTGAGGCATTATGTATTATCATTCTCTGTTGACTGAAAATTTATACGAATGTAAGGCTCAATATTCAATTCTTCAATGGATAACGTGTGTGCACGTAGAGAGTGAAATGTAGAGAAATATTTTGTCGTTATGTAGATCTACAGGGACCGGTAATATTAAATGTTGAAGTTTAAATAAATATATAGTGAGAAACTGAATAATAAACTGACTTTCAATTGGTAACGGGGGTTAATTACCCCCAATAGTAACAAAACAGTTACAAAAGTTCTCTTCTCACACTCATTTATCATCTTTATCAACTCTGAATTTGTGTCCACCTGTTAATTGTCCTTTAATTTGTCTCATTCAAACGAGATTAGGAGGTAGATCGAGTGCAAATGACTTGAACTTACATTACGAGTGAATAATATTTTCTTGTAACAGACTGACATCATTGAAGTCAACTTCAGTTGAATCCCAAGAATGTAAACCAATTTTTTAACCAGACTTTCTGATCCTGAGAGTGGGCAAACGAATTAAATCTCCAGTTGGTAGAGGAAACTATAAATTTATTTTGTTATACGTTAATTTTCAATTCCCAGTGAATAATTATTAATTACAAATCATTACGTAAATGAGGAAGAATATTGTGTCGTTATGTAGACCTACAGGGAGCGGTAGCATTAAATATTGGAGTTTAAATAAGTAAACAAACGGAAACTACAAACAACCAACGGTCCATCGATGCGTAACAAGACTTTTAAAAAAATCTACCCATTCATTGGTTCAATTTTCATTAATAGTAACAATACTGGTAGAAAATATCACGCGATTGGCCAGCAATCTTGCCCTGAGAAAAAAATTTTCCGTTACATAATTTATTTGCTACAATTCACAGTACTTACTGGTGATGAGTGTGTGTAACCAGCTGCCTCTGGAACTTGTGAGCTTTCCTGGAGTGAATCGATTTATTTGATTGACGAATGTTTTCCATCAGTGTGGAAGACACCTCAGGTTTTTTTCACTTTCTTCTGTGGCTTTTTGTCACCCTTTGGTTTGCGCTTGGCAGGTGGTACTGAGGACTCCCCCCCTTCATCATCACCATCATCATCACCTTTGAACTCGTACTTGGCCGCTAATCTCTCCCTGATCATCAGTCCTCGAATTAATTTCTTCCAATTACCCCAGATTCGTTTATCTCGCTTCTCCCTAGCTCTTTTAGCCGCTATAACTTGCTCTTCCTCCCAGGCCTCTCTCAAGGTGTCCTCGTGCTCCTCTGGCACGATGAAACCCTCGAATGCTGGGAGGGCTCCCCGGCAACCAAAGTTGAAGCCCACGCAAGCTGGAGCGCAATCAATCTTCAGCTTTCTTGCTATTCTATTCAATCCTGGCACTGAAACAAAAACAAATAGAATTAAACAACATTACAAAACATCAGTTCCGTTTACTAACAATTTATTAAATACTTTTATGAATGTGTCAACAATTGAACTTTAATTTGCGGGAATGGATCGAACGCCAATAAAAAATCCGATACAAAAAAAATATTCAGCAGGACCGGAGGAATTAGATCTCATGTTTTGATCAAGTACTTAAATTAAATTAAATTGCATTAAATTAAATAATGGAGGCTCAAGTGGTACACAAAGTAATTGCAAATGAGCCAGTTTATCGTCACCGATTCGTGAAAACCCAAATTTTTCAAACCGAAAATATTGACTTATCGGTTCTTGTTGATAACTAGAATTTCCCATGCTAAAATAACATGCATTAAAAATTCATGCTCGATGTTATAAGTGGACTGCGCTCCACTGCTGTGGCTATTTACGAGAAAATCAATTTGAAACGGGTGGTAACTTACGATCGATATGGACAGCACCCTTAGGCAACATACACTGCTTGAACAGATCAACGTTCCCGTATTCATTGCGGGGTATAATACCATCTTTGACTTCAGGAGGTATGTAGGCAGTCGTTTGCCATTGACCGAACAGCTCGAGAGGTTCAGGGCTCAGTTTCTGCCCTGTGAACTGGCGAATCATTCCAATGATTAAATCCCTTTTAAATCCTTAGCCGCAGATATTTTATTTCGTTGAGTTAATTCAATTCCAAATAATTACGCACTTGATAATTAATTTTACATGCAAAGAATAATTGAAATATAAAGAAATGAAAGTGATTTGCTCACCTTATCCCACTTGGGCATAGACTTAACAATTTTATAAGCCTCAGACCCAGGTTTAACGACCCTCGCCTCCTTGTGCCAGGTCTCCCTCGAGCGAAGGGTGTGCACACAGTGACGAGAGTAAATGGCATCTCCAGTCTTCAGATGTCCCAGAGGGACGCAGTCCGGCGGGTAGAGACCCTCGAACTTCAGCAGATGCCTCTGGACGACATACAGAGGATGCCCCTTGCAATCGGCGAGGGTCTTGGGCAGCGGCTGCTCCAGCTCCCTCTGCAGAAGCATCTCGTCTTCAGCCCTAGAGATGGCCGTGTCTCTTTCAGCCCAGGGAGCCAGGCTCTCCTTCCACCACTTCTCATCCACCCTTTGTTTCCTTGTGTCCGTCAACCAGTGGGGGCAATATCTCCTCGTGATGTCCTTCAACGTACCCGAGGAGTTCCAGCCGATGATGTAGAGAACTGGTCGAGGGATCTTCTTGAAGATCTCCGAGACGCAGTGAATTTTGTCGTCGGGAACTGAAACGCTTATCCAACTCTCCTCGGACTCGACGTAAACCTCGACCCATAAGTACCTGGAGGCGACGTTATTTCAGTTTGTAGAGAGATTCATTTGTTTTGGTAGACATATTTAATGAAGAACTTGGAAAATTTGAGGGTTTTTGGAGAATTTCTCTGCAAAAATCTTCGGAAATCTTCCCAAGTCCCTCTTCAGTGCTCATTAGAAAATGCTCTAATTTAGTTTTTAATATTATAAAATTGAACAGAATACAATCATACCTGGAATCCCTCACATCAATTTTCTCGACTGGATCCTCATCATCCGACGACAAAACTCGACGATCAATCTCTGATTTCCTGGAGGTAGACGCTTTAGGATTCGCCTTCGTCTCTGATTTGGGCTTCGCCCCAATTTTTTCCCGGAATTTTGAAGTCTTCGAGTTCTGCGCAGTTACTTTGCGCCTCTTAGGGGGACTGAACTCCTCAGCGGAGTCGGCTTCAGAGTCCGAGTCCGTTCCCAGGTAGCTCTGATCACTCTCGGTTCTCTCGACAGTTGCACTCGTCGACGCCACCGCCTCTTTCTTCTCACCAACTCTCTCAGAAATTTTCTTGAGGTTCAATATTCTTCTCGCAGCTCTAGAAGAAGATGTTGACTGCTTGGATGGCGCCGATTTTGCTGCTTCTTCTAGTGACGAGGGTTTGCTTTCTTTTGATGAAGAGGATGTTGTGGATTTTTTGGATGAAGTTGGTATTTCTAGCTCCTTCGACGAGGATTTCCCAGACTCCTTGGCTGAATCCTTACCTCTCTCTGCCTCACTAGTCCTCGATCTCAGTCGTCTAACGATCGGCGTTGGCTCCGAAGTTTCCTCTTCAGACTCTGTCGACTTCTGATGGATTTGGACTTTCGCCTTTTTCCCAGGACTTCTCGAGAATTTAGACAGGAATACTTTGACCGCTTTTTTCTTGGCGACGTCCTTGGAAAGTGCCTCGCCTGCGCTGCTGTTCTCGGGAATGATTTTGGAGGGTGAGGGCTTCTGATCCCCCTCTGAGTGACTCTTCTTCCGCGAGCCCCACTGCCCCTTCTTCAATGACTGCGTGGACTTCCTCTGGCTCTCCGTCTTGACCTTGGTCTTCGATTCCTTCGACTCCACCTTCACCTTCTCCTCCTTGGGCTCAACCTTCGATCGGTCCGGGACCTGGAACATCTGATCCCTGCGCGGTTTCATTGCTGGTGGGCACAGAGACAGGACCAATCTGCAGTTAACTCCTATAGCCCTCAGTGTAGCCACATAAATCAGCACCAGCTCTCGGTGATTGTGAGCTGTTTTCTTCCTGATTCTCTCCAGCAGACTTTCCCTAGTGATCCCCACGTCTTGTTTGTTGAACTCAACTTTGATGATCTTCTTGAACCACTTGGTGAAGCCCTCCAGGTACTTCAGGTCCACTCGGCCATCGGGACAGTATGACTGGGGTACCAGGCTCATGGCTGTTGATAGAATCTCAGAGTCGTTCACCTGGAGTAGAAGAATTTATTGGAATTAATCGATTTATTAGCCCTCTTCTACAGTCTACTTGTGCTACTTTCTCTGAAAACAGGAATAAATATTTTTGCCTGTCTCTAACCTGGACATTCAGGTGGAATCCGTGAGCAAGCCAACAGAGCAGGCCAACCTTATGCGTGTACAATTGACTAGTTCTCAACCTCTGGTTCATTTTCTTGATAAGTTGTGCCTCAAGATCAATCCCTCGTTTTTTTCTCCTATTGAAGAGCATTTCCGTCCCTGGGAGAGTGATGGCAATGCCCTCCTTGGGAATTGTGTATTTGGAGACTTCTTCGGAGGGTTTTTCCTCATCTTCTTCATCAGTTTGAGCATCAAAACTGCCCAGGCCAGTCTCTCCTGCCAACAGGTCGGTTATCTCGTCTGCGAGTTCTTGCTTCGATTTCTTCCCTGGAGATGTGGCTTTCGGGGGTGGTGCAGACACCTGAGGACTGCTCTTGGCTTTCTCGAGGTTCTTCAGGACCTCCGCCAGCAGCACCGAAGAGTCCCTCCTCTCTTCCTCGACGAAGTCGTCGTCTGACGAGTCGTTGGACGATATGCAGTCCACGGGTGCATGGTTAGGTTTGGATTTCAACGTCGCCTGCGAAAAAAATTCACTATCCAGGTCGATTTTGTCCGGAGATATGAGGTAATCGTCACTACCCTCCGAGCTCTCGTCGTCACCCATTTTCAACTTGACACGGGGTCTTTTTGAGGGCTCCCGAGGGTTTGTTTTTGTCTCTTTTGTTGACGAATCGGTTACGAAATTACTGGCGTAATTGTCATGTATGCGCGGGAAGCGTGACGTCAGAGGTGGAGAGAGGACATCTCCTGGGGGATCCGGAAACTCTAAAATCGCGCGGGAAACGTTTCCCGAGGAAAGTCGGAAGAGCTAATAAAATCGATGAAAATTGAAGTGGATCATTTCTGAATGGCTGGAGAGTTAGAAAATTACTTCTGAACTTTCATGAGAAAATCTTCTCATGTTCAGGTTGTCCTTCACGAGAGCTCTTCATGTATTTTGGTTCTGAAGAATCTGGAGGAGTCAATAAAAATGACAGAGGATATTGTGAAGACGTTAGACAATTCAATCGGATCTCCGTTCAATTTCCTATTTCTTCTTGTTTAATTCTCTTAATAAAAAACATGAGAAATGGAGTGGAAAAAACCATCAGCCGAAGAACTCCTGTAGAGAATTGAACGCCCAGGGAGAGGGTCTTGGTCGTTTCCTGATGATTCTTTAATCACTAGATTCGTCACTTTCTGCTAAAACTCCCCGTTTTCTGGAAAATCCGAAAACAACAACGATAAACTGCGGCAAACTATAAATTATCGCAATTGTTCACCACTCACTTGCGGATGTTTTGATTACCTGTCATGTGATGGGAAGTGCATGTGACGTCGCGCCATTCATGTCCACCTTCTGGGATCTCCACGAACTAAACAGCAAAATATGCCAATTTTTTTTTCTTCGAATTTGACGTTTGTTTTTTTTATCTGTTATTATATTATTTGGTGAATTGATAGTGGACTGATGAACTCGTTTTTATCGTGACTAGATTCTATATTTAGAGGTAATTGTGGAGGAGTTGAGTGAGGCATTTCACACTTGACGTTTTTCCATTGAACATTCCAATAATTGATTGTTTTCTTTGGTTCGTTTGTTCTAAGTGATTTGGCTGATCAGTTGGGCCTGGAGGTGCTTTGTCTCATCTCTCATCCAGACATTCCAAAGTTCATGTATTAATTGCAGTATTGTCAGGTGTCCTTGACGATAATTCCGATAGAATGCCCAGCGCAAAGGGACCTCTCGTCAAATTTGACAACTGTAGAATTTTGAGAAATGGAAATATTATCAGAGAACACTTGCTGATCCGCGATGGGAAGTTTGTAGACCCGGAGACGGTTTTCTACGACGAGAAGATCGAACCTGATGTAATTGTGAACTGCAGGGGATGTCTCATATCGCCAGGGTTCATCGAGATGCAGATTAATGGTGAGAGAAATTCATTCTCATTCTCAATTGAGCGATTCTCTATTTTTTCACCTGATTACACCAATGTTTTATTGATAAACATTGTCTCTGCTGAATTTTTGTTCCTTCTACTTGTCTTTTCTTTCACCAAAAACATCAAACAAAAGAACCTGGAAGTTTCAGCCGACGAAGTTCTCTAGGACAGAATTGTTTGGTAATTGTCATGGTAAGTAGTTAAGTAATAAATTATATAATAACTTCAGGTGGTTATGGCATTGACTTCTCCCACAACGTTGACCACGTCGAGGAGGGGGTGAGTAAGGTAGCTAAAGAGCTCTTGGCCCACGGGGTGACCTCGTTCTGCCCAACTCTAGTGACTTCCACTGCTGAGACCTATCGAAAGGTCCTCCCTAGGATCAAGAAGACATCAGGCGGTCCTCAAGGCGCTGGCATCCTTGGAGTCCACGTTGAGGGCCCTTTCATTAGCCCGAATAAAAAAGGAGCCCACGAGGAGTTCTATATCAAACGATTTGACGCGGTAAATCAACGTTCCCATAAATAAAAATAAATAATCAATTTTCTTCACTTGTCGAACATTTTTGATGACATCAAAAGTCAATTGGATAAAAAATATT
Organism: Psyttalia concolor; assembly: GCA_030522845.1. Lineage (NCBI taxonomy): Eukaryota > Metazoa > Arthropoda > Insecta > Hymenoptera > Braconidae > Psyttalia > Psyttalia concolor. The sequence goes on from JAPYZM010000187.1 coordinate 36,917, forward strand.
CACTCCAATAATGAGATAATGATTAAACAATTCGTTGTTAATCGAGTGGAAGAAATGTAGCAAAATGGATAGATTGATTTGTTTGTTATTGTTAATGTCAATTATTCCAGGGATTTAAGACTCTCCTGGAGATTTATGGAAGTCTTGAAAATGTATGCTACGTCACTCTCGCTCCAGAGCTGCCACATGCGTGCGATGTTATCAAGGAATTGTGTGATAGAGACATTAAAGTATCTCTAGGTGAGAAAAGAAATTAATCTCCAATGTTATTATTTCCTTGAACTTTAATTGTTACCTTGAAGGAATTAAAATGGCGGTGATTGATTGGTATTCCAGGGCATTCAGTAGCTAATCTGAAAGAAGGAGAGGATGCAGTGAGGGCTGGGGCCTCCTTCATCACTCATTTATTCAATGCAATGCTCCCAGTACGTCAATTCTCATTAAATGTGTTGACTGAAATTTGGAAAAATTGTTTCGTCATTCAGAAGAGCTTTAAATGAGCTTTTAAACATTTTTAGTTCCACCACAGAGATCCAGGGCTTGTTGGTCTGCTAACATCCGATCAAATCTCCCTAGCGACCAGAGTTCATTATGGAATAATTGCTGATGGTATTCATACTCATCCTGCTGCCCTACGAATTGCTCATAAAACAGCTCCAGAAGGTATTCCATCAACTGTAGTCTCCCTTTCCGGAACTTAATTCGTGTTGACAGAGTTTATTGCGCTTTCTCCAGGACTTGTTCTCGTAACCGATGCCATTTCTGCTCTGGGACTTCGCGAGGGGCTTCACAGACTTGGATCACAGGATATTGAGGTCAGGGGTGGACGGGCGTACATTGCCAGGACTGATACGTTGTGTGGAAGCACTGCTGAAATGTCGGAATGCGTCAGATACTTCAAACAAGCTACGGGTAATGACGAATTAGGCGTCTATCCATTCATTGATTATTTAAGTAAAAGCAGTAAATGATTTTTAAATTGTAAAGTCCCCCTTGAGATTAACTTTTTCAAGACCTCGAGTTTAATTAGAATATTTGAGATTGGCGAGAAGAAATTTTCAACGATCACATTAAATTCTAAAAATCAAAACTTTAAATTTAGGAAAAACCGGAATTAAAAACATTCTCCGAATTTTCCGGAATTATTACATTTTCCGAAGACGATATTTAAGGAAGGAAATGATGTTCCCAGGTTGTTCAACAGTGGATGCCCTGGAGGCAGCCACTCTGCACCCAGCCAGAGCCCTAGGTATCGAGAAACGTAAGGGGGTCCTTGAGTTCGGCGCCGATGCTGATTTTCTAATGCTGAATGACAATTTGGAGGTACTATCGACTTGGATCGCTGGCGAGCAAGTCTACGTGAACGTAAAACCCCTAGCGTCTGATCGAGCTGAACTCGCACGACAAGGGCGTCCACCAAATTTCTGAAATCCCCAATGCATTTATTTCTCACTAATCGACAATGAGAAATTATCGACAAAGCTTTTCACTATTTTTGTAACCAATGACGACGAATTACGGATATTTTTACAATGATAAAACAATCTTTATTCTCTGTTGATTATAAAATAAAGAATTGTGATATGCGCACAATAATTAATCGTTAAAGAATGAAAGAAAATTAACCAGCGAAGATGGTTTTTGTTAATGCGTTGTTCATAAACAGCATTAAATACGTTTTCGCAATTTTGTTTGCTCAGCTTATGCTGGAAAAATAAACAAATTAATTAATTAGTTGGAGGGAAATTGTTTCCATTCTGGTTACGAGCTATTGAAGCTGATCAAGCACTACTCGTTAATTTTCAGGAGAATGACGTGAGGTGTTGGTAAAAAATTATATGAGAAGAAATTGTGGGGAATGGAAGCCTTCAGTAGGAGGGTACAGTGTCCTTCAGGTTGCAGATGTACTGCGAGTGCCTGATGCCGAAGGTGTGAGCTGGAGGAATGTCCAGGACCACCTGAAACATTTTAAAAGAATCATCCGAGTACATCAGGCCATCAATCCAGTTATAACCACAAAAAAAAATAGTACATTCAAGAGAAATCTAATAGAATTGACTGACGAATTTGCCGCACGTTTTTTATTCAATCTATAAAAAGGAGTAGATTTAATTCGCTACCTTTTCTGGACAATAAGCTCCGGGTGCTGGAATCTTCGACTGATCGCTGGGGATTTGGTAGCGTCCACTGATGCTGTAGGCAGCACTTTTTGCCCTGACAATATCAGTTCTGATGGACTCGTAAGCGCCAGGTCCCGGCACGAGCACTCGATCGTCTGTAAATACTTTTTGTCTTCCGGATATTGAGTAGGCTGGAGCTGTCTTCTTGTTTCCCTCCCTAGTGCCACCCAGGGCTGAGGGAATTGTGTAGACGTTGGGCGCTTTGGAATATCAATTCAAGGCAGCAATCAGTTGTCAATTAATTTTAATTACGAGTGAATTCTTGGCAGAGAAAAATATTTCCACAATCCCAATCAAAAGAGAACATGAGAATGTAAATTAATTGTACCTGGAGTAGTCTCCTCTCGGTTCATGGGTGGCTTCAAACCAAATGTAAATTGCATTGCTTTTTCCCAGATTAATTTTGCATTCTCTGGGCTATAGTGTCCGGGTCCTTCAACAATTTGGGTAATTAAAAATTCTATACAATTTTTCCTAAATTATCTGCACTAAAAATTGACTTCTAAATTCGTTTTCAATTGATTTTTTCCTACAAAAGTCGTTCAATTGGTCATTTCTACTGAAAAAATGGACAAATCAATTACAGATTTTGGCGAAATTTTGAATAGATTTTTTTTTGGAGATGAGATTATTTGCGCAAAAAAATAGTGGATGATTTTTACCTGGTACGTCTGCCGGTTTTTCCACAATATATTTTCCACTGAGACTAAACTCAGGCCCTCTATTAAAATTCACCTTCTCAGGGCAATAAACTCCAGGAGCTAAAAAACATATACTCCAAATAATCTCTACCTCAATTGCTAAATTCTCAGGATTACAAAAGCTTTCAAACCCAATAATTACCAGGCGTATCGCTGGGCTTCTCCACCTGGGTTTTCACCCCAAAGCTGTACTGGGGGGAATTGTCGAGTTTGAGTTTTTCGGGAGAGTAAGAGCCAGGAGCTAGAGTTGTAACAGTACGACTTGATTTGTGCACAAAAACAAACGACTAATATACTGAGATAATTATTGAAAATTAGATTATTTTCTGCATCGACAAATCCCTCACCTGGAAAAGGATTGGACTGATAGGGGGAGTGTTTTATACCAAAGCTGTACCTAGGTGAACCATCGAGATGTGTGCAGGATTTTTCAGGTGAGTAAGTACCAGGTGCTAAAATATATTCCAAAAGAGATCGTTAATTACTGGCGTTTGGGGAAACATCTGGAGAATTGGGGTTTTGTATGATTTTTTTTAATCGACGCAAATCTAATAAAATAATATGAGCAAAATTGCGGGACAATTCCAGTGAATGGCTTTGACCTATCAGAAATATTCTCCAGAACTATCAATATTCTCTCGATATATCCTCTACAGTTTTTGCGACTGGAATTTTATTGCTTAATTTTCCCGACGACAGCAGGTGAAAAATATAATAAAGAAAACTAAGAAAATTTCAGCTGAAGAAATTCTATAGAAAATCTGTGAATATAATTAACTGTTGAGAAAAATGTAATCTTTGTAATTTTTCTGAACAATCTTTTGCATTAAACATTTTAATCGAAGAGCACAGGAGAAAAATAATTGAAATCCAATAGAATTAAATATTTTCATGTCGATTAAAAATCAACAGAGAAAATAAAATCATTCAAAAACCCAATTAACGTCAATTATCAAATAAACTAACTGAAGATTTACGTAAAAGTAGTTAGATGTGAGATGTTGTTTCGGGGGGCATTAGTCACCGGTTAGTAAACACCGTTACCTGGAGTGTCTCTAGATTTACTCAGTCGAGTTCTGTTACCAAAGCTGTAATAAGGCATATGATCCAGACTTTTTATTTTCTCAGGGTAGTATTGACCCGGGCCTGATGGTCAGTAATAAATTTTCACTCATTGAGTTAATTTCTACAATCTACGCTGTAATTATTGCATTCCTCTAAACCTACATTAACTGTTTTTTCATCAAACCTGGAGTATTGTTGGGCTTTTCCGAGGGGCCTCTTCCACTGAGCGAATACTCTGGGCCTTTGTGCAAGATAAATTTTTCTGGTGAATAAGCGCCGGGGGCTGGAGTGTCACTGGGCTTATCTAGAGGTGTTTTCAAGCCAAAACTGTACTGGGGAGTGTGATCCAAATGCACTTTTTCCGGGCTGTATGCACCTGGAGCTATTGAGTAAAAGGTGTAACGACATTAGGACTTCTATTTCTAATGGACTACGTTTTTAAATAATTTTTCTGCAATGATTCGTGAGGAAAGCATTTCAACATTGCCACATCAATTTTTTTGCCTTTTTCTTACAATAACTTTCTCAAGGCCGTAAGTCACCAGAGTTTTTTGGAGTGAAGAATATGGAGTAAATAGGGAATTATCCAGAAGGAAAATCGGAAAGAGATAATTATATCGTACCTGGAGTGTCCTCTGATCTTGGAGAGTGACCTTTTCCACTTAGACTATACTCAGGGCCTTTGTGGAGATTAATTTTTTCCGGACAGTAGGCCCCTGGAGCTGGAGTGTCGCTGGGTTTGTCCAGAGGTGTTCTCAAGCCGAAGCTGTATTGGGGGTGATGATCCAGGTCTACTTTTTCGGGACTGTAAGCGCCAGGTGCTGGAGTATCGTCCGACTTTGGAGAGTGACCCTTTCCAGTTAGACTGTACTCTGGGCCCCTGTGTAGATTCACCCTCTCTGGACAGTAATCTCCCGGGGCTGGAGTGTCATTGGGCTTTTCTGAGAGGCCCCTTCCACTTAAACTGTATTCTGGGCCCTTGTGGAGATTGATTTTCTCGGGATAATAGGCGCCTGGCGCTGGAGTGTCCTCTGATTTTGGAGAATGGCCTTTTCCAGTTAAAGTATACTCAGGGCCCTTGTGGAGATTGATTTTCTCTGGAAAATAGGCTCCAGGGGCTGGAGTGAGATTAATTCTTTCTGGACAGTAAGCGCCTGGCGCTGGAGTGTCGTTGGGCTTTTCTGAGAGGCCCTTTCCACTTAAACTGTATTCTGGGCCCTTGTGGAGATTGATTTTTTCTGGACAATAGGCGCCTGGAGCCGGAGTGTCCTCTGATTTTGGAGAATGACCTTTTCCACTTAAAGTATACTCAGGGCCCTTGTGGAGATTGATTTTCTCTGGAAAATAGGCTCCAGGGGCTGGAGTGTCCTCTGATTTAGGAGAATAACCTTTTCCAC
>JAPYZM010000188.1:0-41884 GCA_030522845.1 Psyttalia concolor
CCATTTAATTCCCCCAATTTCGAGTAACTTCCTTGGACTTTATAGTTGCCTGATACCTCTAGTTCAAAGAGAGGCCTTAATTTCACGATAAATAAGTACGATATCGAATTCCCCGCCCCAAATAACGTCGCGAAATCTCGCTGATGATTAGGAGAATAGAATGATAAAAGAGGTGGCACAATATTTTCAAAACAACAGAGAATGGGGGGATTCTTAATACCATCCAAATACTCTCGACGACGTTACAAATAAACAGGGTAATATAAACACTGAGGAGGTCGATGACACGTGCCATTTAATTCCCCCAATTTCGAGTAACTTCCTTAGATTTTATAGTTGCCTGATACCTCTAGTTCAAAGAGAGGCGTTAATTTCACGATAAATACTTACGATATCGAATTCCCCGCCCCAAATAACGTCACGAAATCTCGCTGATGATTAGGAGAATAGAATGATAAAGGAGGTGGCACAATATTTTCAAAACAACAGAGAATGAGGGGATTCCTAATACCATCCAAATACTATCGACGACGTTACAAATAAACAGGGATATATAAAGACTGAGGAGGTCGATGACACGTGCCATTTAATTCCCCCAATTTCGAGTAACTTCCTTAGACTTTATAGTTGCCTGATACCTCTAGTTCAAAGAGAGGCCTTAATTTCACGATAAATAAGTACGATATCGAATTCCCCGCCCCAAATAACGTCACGAAATCTCGCTGATGATTAGGAGAACAGAATGATAAAGGAGGTGGCACAATTTTTTTCAAAACAGCAGATAATGAAGGGACTCTAAATACCATCCAAATACTCTCGACGACGTTACAAATAAACAGGGTAATATAAACACTGAGGAGTTCGATGGCACGCGACCATTTATTTCCCCGAATTTCGAGTAACTTCCTTGGACTTTATAGTTGCCTGATACCTCTAGTTCGGAGCGAGCTCTTTATTTCATGATAAATGTGCAGTTATCCAGTTATTTATTTAATCTCAACTAATAATAATAATAACAATTATAGTATATATTTCTATATAATAAGAGAGGCATCGGAAGTGTCGAATGAGCGCTCGAATCGCACTCGATTGAAAACTTGAATGCTAATCGAATTCATGGAAGTCGAATTGAAGGCTCTGGAAGTCGAACTCGACGGGAAACGGGCGCGAAATTCAAATCTTCTTTTTTCTTTGAAAGTAATGTTCATTTCGCGGATTATAAAGCCATTAGATAAATTTGATACTTGAAGGGGTGGGTGTGTGTGATGTTGCAATTCAGCCACTAAGGGGGTAACAGGGGTTGCATATTTTTTTGGATGCTTTTGGAAATGGTTTAATTGGGAGATTTGAAAATTTCTACAAAGGCCTCGTATTCGAAATGAACAAATAAACATTTTTCTCTTTTTGAAAATCAATGATTTTATTTATCTTGACATATAATAAGAATGATACAAAGATATTCATTAATGGAGAAATGCTACTGAAAAAATAGTGAAAAAAAATAACAACAAAAAAAGCATCAACGTAGCAACGGCGCTAGTAACAAAAATAATTGAGAGGCGTAAATTCGGTTTAAAAAATTACACAGCTGCAGGAGAAACTTTGCGCCGGGAATTATCAGTCCGGGTGGTCTAAAAAAATCGAGAAGATGGATTAAAAAGTTTGTTCATTTTATAGACACCGGATAAACTCAGGGTGACCCGAAAAAAAAAATAATTTAACGAAATTTGTTCAAGTATCCGATAGTGGCATCTAAAGGGCCCTTCATTCCAGAAAAAATCCCAAATTTTTAGAGCCATTGAAACAGAGAATAAAATGTTTCTGAAGAAAAAAATACTCCCGAAAGAAAGAAAACTTGAAAGATATTTACCTCATCCTCGGCGTTCATTATAATTCCGTCTGTGACTGATTGCACAATTTTTTTCCTGAAAACCTGTCACAAGTAGTAATAGGATACCAGGGAGAACAATTTAACGACGTAATACATCTGGTGGCTGAAAATGTTGGTGATGCTGGTGGCGTCAAATAACGAATGAATGTTCCGGGCGATGGATATTCGCGAATGGTTCCCATTATTCCCGGAGAAATAGAGAAGAGGGCATCTACGGCTGCTTTTGCGAGTCTATAATAAGTTTTCAAAAGATAGTGGTAAGTAGGCAACTTATCTCGGGTGTGGTGTGATGAATAGCAGAAGTTTTATCCCCTACTTATCGCTTACCTCCGAGAGAGGTTGATTCTTGGCGGGTAATTTTTTTCCGTTTTCCAGATCCAATGGAAAAGTGTAATTTAGACGAATTGATGCTGATGATTCTGTTACATCGACCTGATGGCACTACAACAGTTTGTTGATATTGGGTAGGGGGAGTGCCTTTCTCATTTTTTATGGTAGGACAGTGGGATTAATGGATGGAAAGAATTTTAGGCAATATGCCTTTCCCCCAATGCCAGGAAAAAATCGGTAAATAATTCTACAAATATTATATTGACAATAGTTATTTATTACGATTTGTAACAATTTCCAAATTAAAAATTAATCCAAAAAAGGGTATCATAATGAAAATATCAATAGGAGAAACAGAATTATACAACTAAATCTATGAGTAACCAGTAGAGCACTCATATAAACGTAGACTTAGCCTTACGGAAGAGTGTATTCATTACTTACAACAATGGTAATCACCTAGGCCTTGTGTAAAAAATACTCATTTGTCATACCTGCCCTCTCGTATTTCCCCTCAAAATGAGACCAAAAAATCCTCACAAAGAATCTGAACTATCAGTACATCTCGTGAGCCTTAAATAATTACCAGAGTGGCTGTACGAATTTTTTAAAAACGAAAAAAAATGAAGATACAATTAATGAAGTTCGTGAAAAAAGTAGCGGAAAAAAAGCGATTGAAAAATTGAACGGAGCACTCAACGAATATTACTCCCCTCCGTACTCTTACTCGTCTGTAATCTCTGTCGCGTCAAACTAACAAGATCTTTCTTCTGAAGACTAATGAATTGAATATTCTGTGAATTTTTGCCACCGAGAATGCGATAAGGCCTGTCAGGTCTGCCCTTCAAATCAATTTTCGTTAATACAACGTTATCAGTTTTCTTTTTTGTCAGATCAATGGCATTATCGGGCACTGATGAATCAGCATTTGACATATAATTATCAGAATTGATGAACGACGTCTCCATAGACACAACTCCCGCTGCCTGTCCCTGAACTTTTGACCCCACCATAACCCTTTCGCCTCCACCACTTGATTTTGTATCCGATGAATTCCAATTATCCTGTTTACCAGGTACGGTTTCACTGTTGGCATGAGCATTGCGTAAATGACTGAGCAATGAATATTCATTGGCAAATTGAATTCTACAAGTCTTGCAGTAATAAAACAGGGACGGTTGTTCACCATCAATTTTGCTATTTACTTGATAATTCGGGGGATTTTTCAAGGGATCCGACTTGTTTTGACAATTGGATTGTACCTCAACATTGTACTGATCGTTTGGTGAATAAGGTGCCAGACGAATGCCATGAGCATTAGCAAAATGAGTCACGAGAAAGTCAACATCAAGGCACTCAATGTGACAGATATTACAAATAATTGGACAGATGTTGGGAACAACTTGAGAGAGACGATGGGTTATCGGTGGAACCCTCGCTTGTGCAACTGTTGGCTTGACAGCTGCACTCAGAGGTGCCACGGAATGCGTTGGCGTTGATGTCGCAGTGCCCTTGACAGTTCGAGATGTATCAGCAACACCTTCCTCCTCGTCCTCAGTGAGATCCACCTCGATGGTCTGCCTGTTCGCTTGTTCTTTTGACGTCTCGCAATGCGCTTGTTCCGGAGAACTTTCAGGATTCCCGCCCATGGTGGCGGAGGCTTTTGCCCGAACAGTCGTAACATCATCGTCGTCATCCGACAGCTTCATATGAAGGTCATTGTGAATATGAGCGAAGTGCATATGCTTGGCGTCCATGGTGGCAAAGGCCTCGTCGCACTGTTCGCAATAGTATAGCGGAACAACTCCGTCCTTCTTCTTATTATGTCTTCTGATGTGTGAGCGAAAGACTTTCAGCCACTTGAATCTCCGTCCGCAGACCTCGCAAATGTAGTCACCAGTGTTGGAGTAATTTATCAGGTGATTTTGGAGGGTTTTGTTGCAGGAGAAGACCAGATGACAGATCCGACAGTTCAGACTGGTCTCAGTTGTTTCGACTGTCGCGTTGTCCTTTGTAGTCACCTCGAGGAGCTGATTATTCGCTAATTTCTCGTACTCGTCCAATCCGACTGAGCAAATATTAGCGATTGAGATGTTGCAGGGGCCCTTGTCGCTGGTATAACCATGGAAGATCTCGGAGGAGTCTTGGGTAGAGAGGCGGGGAAGGTGAACTGTCTCGAGTGGTGGAGAAATCACATCGGAAGTCGGCATTTTTTGTAATGAATGAGTCTCCGTGGCAACATCATGCTCTGTTGAGGAGTAAGTCCCATGGTCGTTGGGATAACTTAAGCTGTCGTGATATCCGTAATTAACGGGACCATGAGTGATCTTGTGTAATTTCAATTCCTGACTCGACGTGAATTTCTCATCGCAAATAGCACAATTGAACTCGATGGACGACTGAATCTCAGCAATACTCAGATTGTCTTCCTCATCCAATATTACAATATCTTCGTTGACAGTCGATCTGGTCAATTGTCTGCCAATTTCGGGGCTCACACCCATCTCACGTATCAATTCGTCAAGTGAACAGATGTTCTCAAGGCAGAACTCCGAGGGCTGATTGGTGGAGTTCGGGTGGGCATGTTTGATGTGGGAAATCCAAGAAGTTGTTGATGTTATACCCTCCCCACAAAGTGGACATTTAGGATAAAGTATGTCTCCCTCTCTCGAGTGCGACGACCTGAGATGACACTCGAGGATCGAATCAGATCGACACTTTCTACCACACTTGTCGCACTGATAAGTCCCGTCATTGGTATGAAGATTTTGGTGTTGATCCAGCAACTTGATACTGGCGAATCGTTGCTCACATGTGGCACAGACAAATGGATCCTCAAGATTCACCAAATGGCCGCCATGAACTGTAACATCATTAGCTACATCATGCATATGAAACATATGAGAGTGCAGATGTGACTGATACATAAAGCCCTCGTTGCAGATGGAGCAGTGGTGGGTGTAAGCCTGCCGTATCTCCTTCGAGTAGTGCTCGGTCTTCAGGTGTTTGTGACAACGAAATTGTCCAGTGAATCGCGACTGGCAGACATCGCATTTATACTGCTCATCATCCAAGTAGTATAGAGAATGCTCAATGAATCTTTTTCGATTGTGGAAGATGAGTTTGCAAACCTTACACTTCATTTCATATTTGGGATACGGCCGCCGCCACTCATCGATGCCGTTGATTATCTGATCTTGATGGATATGGAGGAAGTGAGCCCGTAGACTGTTTTTTTTCGAGAATCCCTGATCACAAATGGGACATCTCATTTTTGATGGCTGCTCCTCATCGGAATGAGTCAGTTTCCTGTGGCTCTGGAGGAGTGTCCTAGAGGGGAACAAGGTTCCACATCTGTCACAGCGAGTGTACTGTTTCGGTGAAAATTTCTTGGTATGCTCTGCCAAGGTGCCGGTGGTTATGAAATTATTGTTGCAGATAGAACAAGCGAGCGGGGGATATCCTGTAATTACTTTGTTATCCCACCAGTGGTAACCTGGTGGCGCTGAGGAATGATGGGTCATTGTTTGCGATGAGGATCCGATTGGGTTCCATGGCCCAGCACAACTCCCACTAACTCCAGCACTAACTCCCATTACAGCGAAATTGTCCATCGCTGGTTGAACAGTCTTCTTTGCCTGATGATCAGTCTTATTATCCTGATTGCCAGTCTTGGCAGGCTGTATCTCAACAGTCTTTTTCTCAAGCTTCCTCGGAGATGTCCTTCGGACAATGACATTGTCCTTCGTCTCAGGTTTCTTTTTGCATTTTGGCTGAATGAATCTACAGATCTCCTCATGTTTAATCAAGCAAAAGCCCAGCCAGAATCGCTTCTTACATCCCCGACAGACATATTTCTTTCGGTACTTCTCGCACGGTCCTCGTGGATCAATCGGCGATTTGTCCTGCTTGGAATGAATAATCTTAACACAGTGAAGTAACAAATGACTCTTCAATTTTCTAGCATTACCGCAACGTATTCTGCAGACCCCACATTCATCCTGATTCGAGTTAGTGTGAAAGCACAAGTAGTGATTGATTAATTTCTGCGTCGTTGTGAACCTCGTACGACACACACTCGATCTGTATATCTCGGGCTTTGACTTCTTCGTGTCCGTGGTCTTTTCAAATTCTATTGGAGGCTCACCTGCATCAGTCGAGTCAGTGGATTCAAGTTTTTTCAGGGCAATTTCCAAATTTCTCAGCTGTAGATCAATCGATGTCCCTTCCATCAGGGCCTCGCTGGAGAGCACCATTTCAGAGGTCTCATTCACTCCATTCTCAGGTCCTACTATTCTAGTTAAAGGAACATAACACTCACGGCAGTTATAAAGCATCTTCAGAAGAGTGATTTTTCGTGTGGCTGGTATCATCGGTATTCCCTTCTTCTTCGGAGTTGGATGAAATAATGAGGATCTCTTCAAAGGTGTCTTAGCTTTTGGTTCAGTCTTAGGGTCTGACTCTTGGGGCTTCGTCTCGAACACCTCAGGCTTACTAGCCGTTGATAGTCTCACCGTTTTACCTGATCTCAAATACTTGACTTCTACAGCTTCAGCTAATTCATCGGACTCGTCGCGCTTCGTCTGGCTCAGAGGACTGCCCTCGTAATCACTCAAGAGAGCCTCGACCTCCTGAGGTATCGCATGAATCTGAACAAAGGGAGCATTTGTGCCCGAGGTATTGGCACTAGGACCGCTAGACAAAGATGTCAGACTGTGGGACATGATATCCTCGTCGATGGATTTTGCAAATTTTGGGCCTGGTCGATTTTTTGCACGAGTTTGCGGGGCTGCGGGCAGACTCTGACTACGCTCGATGGCCGATTGAGCTCGTTTTCGCTTGCGCGCATTTCTCGTTGACGTTCGTTCGTTATTAATAGGTAGCGAGGGAACTGGGGGCTTCCTAACCTTACGCTTTCGCGGCTTATCACCATTCGTTATGTTGTGGTAGTGAAACAGGTGCATTTGCAAAGATAATTTGGTTGAGTAAGAGAGGGGGCAATGTTCGCATTTGTAGGGCGCGTCTGGCCAGACGATGTGGCGATGGGCGGACTTTCGATGGGAGAGCAACTGATGGGGAGTTGCTAGGGCTGTCTTACACATATGACAACTTATTCGCTTTGGGGAGTCTCTGAAGAAGGTCAAGTGCTTTGATAAACCGCCGCGATCGTTGAATGGAGCGAAACAAATTGGACATTTATAGACTACGGAGATTGTCGATTGTTCGCATCTAGTGCGAAGTCTACTACCTTTGAGTTTACCTCGATTATTGAGGAGAAATCGAGCTAATTGGTGACTCTGCCACTTTTTTTTCACGATATTAGAGTAATTTGATGATCGATTTTTTTTTATTTTGGAAATATTTACGGTTGAACTTGCCGAGGAGTCGTAATCTGCTGGCGCTGGCGACGAGAGAGGGTCCTGTTGGGGCTCGGGTGGATCCAGTTGCTCTGACGAATCCAGGGACTCCAGCGACGCCAGTTGCTCTGGCTCCAATGATTGCAGTGGCTCTAGTGGCTCCAGTGATTTTGGAGGCACTGTGGATTCCTGTGTGTCCATAGGCTCTGGGGGTTCCTGGCACTCTACAAGCTCGGCAGGCTCCTCGGACTCCCCTAGCTCGGATGGCCCCAGGGACTCCGAATGCTCTAATAGCTGTAGTGGCTCCCGGACATCTGGCGGATCTGAGACACTCGTCGAGTCGGGAGGCTGATATGGAGAGTCAGGAAAATCTGCAGCGGACTCCCCCGCTGGACTGCTTGGCTCGGTCTTTATCGGTAACTCCAGGGGATCCACCTGATAACAGTGAAAATATTTTGGAGGTTATGACGAGACCAGTAGATATAATTTTACATTTTAATCAAAATGCGATGGAGTTCTTCAAAATTGGAGGATTAAATTGAGAGTGTTCTGGATTTAATGAAAATTTTGAACATTTTCATTCAATTGAAAAAAAAATGAATGTTTATGATAACATAATATTATATTGATATTTTTGATTAAGTAAAAAAATAGAAAATATTCACAGGATCTCCTTTCTTCCTCTCATTTTTCTCTACAAAAAAAAACCTCAAAATATCTTTTTTCTTCCCTTCGATACCAAAATGTTTATGAAAAACTTGGATGGAAACGATGAAATCCACAGGGCACTCAATACTCAAAAATCCAGAAGAATGCAACTATATTCATTAAATATTTTTCGTTTCTCCTGATCATCTAACACAAAATCCGAGAATATCTTCCCTTACTCCCTCCAACGCCAAATAAAATCCTAGAGACTCAAGCAATGCACATGCAATGGCTCAACGATTTCCAAAAGAAATCCAGAGTTTTCCATTAATGCAAAACGAAAAAAAAGCAACAAATTCCGTTTTCAACTTCTCCTCGAAGTCCCTTCAATCAGTACAACAAAATCATTTGATTCACCTACAAAGAAAAAGACTCCACTATTTTTTCATCACCTTCAAACCTCAAGCTCACCCCAACAAAGACCCCCAAAAAAATCATCAACAAACCTCATCAGTGGGTGAGTCCACGTGGAGGAGGCTCGAGGAGCCCCGGTAGATCATCGCCCGAGCCATTTTTTCAGCGATTCAATCACATAAATCCCTAATCACTTCAAACACTCCAATATTCCAATGTTATGTCAAGAAATTATTCTAGGTTAGGCCCGACACTGGGCGTCACTACGTCTCCGGTGGGTTTCTCTCATCACCTTCAATGTCCCAAACATCGAGACAATTATCACGGAATTATTAGTCCAATGGAATTAATAATAGGAGCACTAATTTTTTATTAATCACAAAGTCCGGAAAAATTGTTTATTTTAATTGTCTGCATGACGGTTGTAGCTCAGACGCTGGCCATGTCCCCATGTGAGCGACAAACCGAACTTGCTTGAACAACGTGACCTGTCTTTCACCTTCTGCACTCTTCTATTATTTATTTTTCGTTTATTCACTTTATTTATAATTTAATAGTCAAAAGGGAGGCCAGCAGAACTCAGTAAACAACTGTTGATTTGTTGTCATTACCTGAGTATCAGGGAGGAGGGAGTGGGGAGTTGAGAGAACAATTTGGATTTTTTTTAACTTTTTTTTTGAAAATGAAGGTGGTAGGATTTTTTAGAAACGTAGTGTGCATAATTTTTGAGGGTTTTGAGGGTGTTTGAGGGGTTTAAAAGTTTATTATGAGTTTTCAGTGGCTGCGGTTATCGGCAGAGGCGGAACTTGCGCGCGCCGCCATCTAGCGGGAAAATATCTCGTATTTGAATATTTCGGAGGGAAATAATTTTTTTCTAATTTGATGGTATTCCTTTGCAATTAATAATTATTCCTTCAATAAATAATTCGTTAATTATTCTAGTCGCGCAATAATAATTTCCAGAGTTATCCGCTCTCTTCAATTAATTAATTGTTTGACAAATAAATTTTAATGAGTTGATGAGGAAATCGAAGAGTTTTCCCCTGAAGCCCATTCGATAGTCCTTTATCAATTGCTTCAAATTTTTTGCAATTCTTCAATTGGTCTCATCTCGACAGTTTAAGTCTAAATTTTCTAATTCTCTCGTTCTTCTCGATAAAAAGATATTTAGGCACACCCGATTAATCGATTTACTCTGCTTTTCCCCACTTGATGCTGAAACTTGTTAAATAATTGTCCCAAACTTGCTGGAAACCGGGTCATCCTCTGTTATCTCTCCCCGCTCCACCGCAAAATCTGTACATCATAAATCCAATATCAGCTGAGCATTGAAATTCCCCGAGACATTAACTAACTCCCTCGAAAATGTAAATCGTCGTGGTTTTGACGAAGTAAGTTTGAACAGTTTCTCGCCCGTCACGTTCTACTCTCAATTGGAAATGGCAATTTCCCAAAGTTATCCAATATCGCCATCTACAATTTTACCTTGACAGGGAAAAAATGAGGCATCGTAGCTGGAAAAATGCCCTTGGAATTCCGTACCACCTATTATTATTATTATTTTTTTCCACCCTTTTCAACTTCATAAATTGAAAAGCAATCTAGCGTCTCCGATTTCTGAACTAATAAACCCATCCCTGAAAAATTTCATTCAATTTTCTATTCAGAATCACTCGCCACCTATGGCGCAGGATTATTAGCCCCTGTTGATTAACAGCTGTGGAGGTGTTGGACCGGTAGACCGTTCGTGCTCAATGAGAGTTTCAACGAAAATACGTATATACCAGTGTTGGCTCATGTAAAAAGGCAAATTGCGGACTGTGGAACTAGCCGGCTGGCGACGAGCCGGCCCCGGAGGGTGGAGAGAGAGAGAGAGCGCAGAGAACGAGGGTACAGAGCGATTCAATTTACTCGAACAAATTTGATCGGTAGACGGAGTTTCTCATCAAAAGGTGACGTTTCGTCCTGAGTAATCATGATGATTATTACTTTTAATTCATTTAGTTTTTATTACATTCAGATGCACATAAAATCTCCCCTTAAAATAATTACTGGATTGATTTGACATTTTTTAATTCAGAAATTTCCAAACAAACTTTGAATTCAATTTCTCGCGTTCCCTTCCCCGGCCAACCAGGAGGAAAAGGAAAAATTGATGAGAACAGTGGTTTTTGGCGAGTGATATCAGCACACGAGGTAAAACATATTTTTCGCACGTGTAACAAACAGAATTTATCATCACCTAAATCACGTTCACAGGTCAAGCCAGAACTGAGTCTTAAAGACTTTATCAATAATACCACAAACGTCCTCCACAATTTTTCTGTCTACTCACCCTGGAAACATAAATTTCCTACTTTCCTTTCATGTAAAATAATGAATGAGACTAAAAGTGCATATTTTTTAAGCCGATTTGCTGTGAAACTTTAGAGGGAATAAAATACATTTTATAATACGGTTTTGCAGATGCAAAAAACTATAACTGTAGGCATTGTCTCTGAGTGGGCTTATAAAAGGCAGAGACAAAACAATTTTTGAGAGGGAGAGAGAGAGAGAGGGGGGGGGGACTGACAGAGGGAGAGAGAAGAAAAAGTGCTTTTTGCTTTAATCTCGACGACTTTTATTTTCTCTCTCTCCTTTCGCTGGGTTTTCAAGATTATTCTGCAGTGGGTGTCGTTTACCTATTAATTTCACAAGCTGTAGATTACTGCTCCACTTTGCAGTACCGCGTTACATTAGAAATTGTCGACAACACGAAACACTATAAATAGTGTTTGCGAACTTACAGGGGGTGAGGGGTTGGTGAAAGGGGGGGGGGGCGAACGCACACGCCTATTGCAGCCCAGGAAACCCAATTAAAGGAGAACTGCTCTTACTAGGTTTCTTTAATGTACGGAATTTCACTAGAATCCAGAAATTAATTTCAAACCCCAATACGTGTAAGCGAATTTAAAAAAGTTACAAATTATTTTTTTTTATAATTCTTCGCGGCACAAGAACGAGAGGAAATAAAACGTAAAATACTATGAAAGGAGTAACTAATGCAAAACGAATATTTAAAGACACAATGTCAACCAATTGTCTCCCGAATTTGTTATGAAAATAATAGAATTTTATTCTACCGATTGTATCAACCAACGCTTTGAATTTACCACAGATATCAGTGGATCGAACTTCTGAATGGGGCAGCCTCAAATAGAATTCGCTAGTAATGTCTGATGGAAAGGAGTTTATTATAGCATATAGTGAACGGTAAATGTGCAATTGTTCGAGTGGAACACAGGAGATAATGACTAACTTTCAACGGATGATCCGTAGTTTCGGGTCGACTAGTTTCTACTCGTGCAAATGTTAAATAGAGTACACTGCGGAGAATAATGTATGAAAAAAAAACTCGCGGTTATTCAATACCAATACCAATTACCTCTTGAAAATTACGCTTTGTGAGAGTCGAATGAATTTTCCATTAACGAAATTCAATCCCCAGTATCATCGAAACCTTTTGTTTGTAATGAACAATCCGTAATGAGCAATTTTGTTCATGAAATATGTCAAATATTTGAGTTTAATAAGCACTACATTTGAATAAAAGTAAATATCTGTCACATGCAGTCAAATACTTGTTTCAAGCTGCTAATTATTACTGTCCTAAGTTGTAATATAATTTGCAATTTATACGAATGTATTTTCGGACAGTATAATGGGATAAAATATATATAAATAAATAGGTCTGGAATAAAACAATTCACCTGGATCCTCGGTTGGGCAACTTAATGAACGAGTCAACTAACCATCAGTGGTAAGCCAGCCACCACTTTATTACCTTAGCCCCTAAGCTCCTTGCCCTTTCCCTCCGACGCAACCAAATATGCTTCCCTGGGTCTCATCCACTCCCACATCGACTTCACCACCTATCGTAATCCCCGCTCCTCCCCCGCAGTTTCCACGATCAATTTACCACCAGTACTTAACAATATTAATAAACTACTGCATAACTACGGAGGGAGTTAGTAACAGCCTAACTGCTCCGTGTAACCTTCCCATCAGACGACTAATGTGGTTATCGTTGTTACTCACCCGATAGCATCACGTCATGGGCGCCAATCACAGGGAAAGATGGTGAATATTCGGAGGAAAATCTGGAGACAGACGTATGCAAATTTTAGTCTATTCTAAATTTAAATGAATTTTTTTAATTAATTTTTATTAGCCTGGTTTTGGATTTTTCAGTCTTTAAAAATTTTCTGATTTTTAATTAATTCCTGGAGCTTTACATATTTTTTTTTCGCGGAAAAAAATTCATTAAAAATTACTCCACACCAAAAATATATACCTCCAAGATCCTAGGCATTTTGTTTAGGCCGTCTAATATTCTCATAACGGTGGAAAATGTTTAATCCCAAAATCTCGTTAGCAATAGCCTTCAAGTGACACGATGATTAAGTCGGTATCGACACACATGAATTCATAGAGAGCTTAACACACTGCCGAGTTAATCAAACTCTAGCACACCAGTGTCATGGTGTATTTCGTGCCAATCACAGTGTTGACATCAAATATCCTGGTTGCTAAACCAACGTATGATATTTGCCCGGAATTTTGCAGTTGAAGTAGCGAAACTTTTCTGAAATAAATTGCCAAATGTTTTGACGACATGTGTACTTGTCAGAATATCGATCCTTCTCATTAACGATCAATAATCGTTGAAACTTTAATTGCTCAAAGTTTCAGAAAACAAAAATAGAATTTTGCCAATCAAAGAGTCTTCAAAGGACTTTTCCTATCATTTCGATTCTATCTGACATACACATTCAATTTAATGAAATTTTCAAAAAGAAAATAACAAACAATCTTCAGAATGATATATTGATGCAAAAATGAATTGCAATTCATTATTCAAAAATTATTCAAAAAATATGATAATCCTAAGGCAAAATGTTTCCACCTCCCTCAAATGATAACCCCGGAATTACCGTCATTACCCCTGAGCTGTCACATTGCGTGAGCTACGTTGAACAACTGCTACAAAATTGCAAGAATAAATTCTCAATTTTCTCTCCTGCTCTCTCTCCGTTTCCACAATTTTCATTCTCTCGTTATAATACCACATTGGTGTATGTCGTTTGCTTACATTAAATTTTGTATTCGCTATTTGCGTGGACGATGAGAGGAGATCGCCCAATACTGCCGAGGCGCGACCAAAAAAAAAGAGGAGGAGGGGGAACGGGGCCGGAGATTCGATGGGAGGAGTCAAAAAAAGGAGAAAAAAATTGAATATGCAAAGTACCTCGATAACGATTCTCTTCCATCGAAAACCCATTTTCTGTTAGAGGCGATGGAAATTTCGCCTTTTCCTGGCCTCGATAAACGTGTACCACTGTTTTTTTTTGCCCCCAGTGTTAACTTTAATGTCAATAGAAAACCACTTTGCACCGGAATAAATTAAAGACGAAATTACAATTTTCCGTCTCTTAAGATGACTCAATAGGGATGGGAGTGAGCGTGGAAGTGTCAAATTACTTACGTTTGGGAGGGCATTCGGATGCACGACAAATAAGACGTCCGTTGAATATTTTCCCCGAAGTCAGTGATTTTTCTCCCCCCGCCCAGACAAATTCACGACAACGACGAGTAAATTTTTATGATGGAGGAGATCGTAAAAATTTCCTAGCGGTCGTTTCCACAGTATCACACGATATTTCATCGGAATATCCGCACGATTATGGGAGAAAAATCGACAACCGCAAATGTTTCATTTTTCCGATATATATATATTTTTATATACTCTAGCCAGACACTCTGGGAATTTTTTCTTCCATTATCAATGAATTAAATTATTTAATGAGTTGGACAATCCGCTGATGGAGGCCAAATTTTACTGTTACAGAGATAATTTAGCCACGCAAAAAGAAATTTATTTGGAAACGCGGAAAATTTTAAACTGAGTCTCTCGGCAAAGCTCGGAAAGCACTGGAATTTTTTTTATTTTTCAAGCAAGAAAATGGAGAGAATTTTTCTTTAAAACCATTTTTTTTTCTCCTAGTGTACATATCCGAACTGAGAACAGGGGGGAATTGTAAATTTGTGTTTATGTGTCACTCGACGCTGGGAGAAAGAATTCACTCAGATTCAGACAATTTAACCGAACGTGGTCAAAGCTCTCTCGCCGGATATTCCATTGTACGGGGTATGTCAGTGTCCGATATTGGCCCTGGTCCAACGCCCACCTATCCATCGGATTTCCAAGACCAAACGATGAGAGAGTTTGAGTTACACCGGGAAATGGAATTTTTCATTCTGCACTTGCTTTTCTGTCGTCAATTTCCAACGTGATACAGACTAAGATGAATAAATAAGCTTGTTTGAGCTTCCCAATCACAACTTTTCAACTTTAATTGAAAAATACTATTTCCCTTTTTTCTATTTTTACGACCACTTAAAAACTGCCTCCACAAGCTCAAATAATTCGATATTACAAGAGCTTTCGAGTGTAATACAGTGCCAAATTGCAAATGCAATAATATTTCTCCAAACAACCTCTGCTTTAAAATCCAACAATTCCCTAGTCTTTTGAATTGGATTCGTTTTCTCATGTGACAATAAATAGTTTATCGAGTATCGACGATGTGAGGTGTTACTGACGATCATATAACCCTCATCTGACAAGTCATGAATTTGGTTCGCATCACTACCCTCGATAAATAAAATCCCCATTAACAATTCATCCCAAGAAAAAAAAATCCAACTACTTCAATAATTGGATCAGCTCCCAAATGGGCTATCCACTCAATAATATAATCCCCCAAAAATTCCTGAAATACCGAAACATTCCAAGACGAAAGAATTGAGTTCACCCCCTACCCAGAAATTTGGTGCATCGGATGAACTCCCATTATGATTACTCAAAAATAAATGAGACTGTTACGACATTGGCTCCGCCATAGCCAGTATACCCAAACACTATTGAAGCCTCACTAGAATTCCCAGTTGGTAAACGTGATCGCATTCGCAAGAACCTTCAATAGCACCCATCACCAATACGTGGCAATGAGGGAAGGGACAGAGGGTGGAGGGACTCGGACGACAGTATAACCTAGTGGAACAAGAAGCAATCATCCACTTAATTGCAATCAGCATACTCGATCGAGCCTCACCAGTCTAGACGATAACTGGTGTATAATTATAGGCTTGTTTCGATTAATCCCCGCGCATCTATTAATTCTGGGTTCACACAAGAGTGCAGAACTGCGGCGGGGGAAATTAGATTTTGGGGGAGATCAGGCGGTAATTGACCGGAAAAACATGGGGAGTCGAGGACAATTGAATGCTCCCAGGATTTCGTCTCACACTTTCCTTTCAAAAATCAGATTTCAATGCCAAAAAGAAAATTCACTTTTTTTTTAATTAAATAGAATGGAATACTTGGAAAATAAAGTAAAATAAATAAACCAAGAATCGCAGAAAAATTCTACTATCTAGAAATTTTTTTGCTACACTTTCTCATTGGCATTCTGTTGCCATCCATACTCTCGCCTCGTGATAATAGTCTTGGGGGGGGGGGGAAAAAATTTCATATGCCGGAAAGGTGGCAAAACATACCGGACAGTGTGTATAAGCAAACTTACCCGAGCGTAACTCCAATCGCTGAGATTTGAGATAAAAAGCACTGGAAGCATCACTTCAGCTCGGCCGTTCAACCATACAAATGCCCACTCGATCTTCGCTGAGTGAACATGACTCACTGATGGTTATATCCGTGCTCAACTCGCGGATAACTGAAAAGGCTACAACAAAAAATAAATAAATAAATCCCTCCTCGTATGATACTGACAGATACATCTGCAAATATGTGTTCTACTGAATGTGCCTTTCATCATGCATCGAGAAACAATTCCAAGGGAGAGTTTGGCTTATTCAGCCAAGAGTAACATGTCTGATCGAAGAAAATGTTCTTCTACTTGGCGAGACTCGGGTGTAGGCACCCGCTGGCTATTTGGCGTTCGAGGCGAATCGAACAGGCTTTCTCATTGCTCCTTTATATCAAAATTGTTGAGGAACTCAAGAGCTAGATTCCTTTTTGAAGACTTAATTCTTTTAATTATTTTTTTTTTCTGATAATTTCCATTGCTTTCTATAAAAAAAATTGAAGTATAAAAATATTCTCGAGTCTTCCGTTAGTTAAAAATTCAGAGTCACCTCCTTATAATAACCGCGACGATATCCTAAAAGTATTTAAAATATTCAGCCAATAATCAATCCCAAAATCAATAGCCGATCGCAGAATGAACCGTCACATGAGCGATATATTGAACCAAGCACCAAACGTGAATAGTTACATCTTCATTGTTGACTGTTCCCATTTACCTAGGCAACACCATCCGTTACCATCAATTCTCCGCATCGTCAAATTATTCTAATCGCTACAACGCGCGCACGCCTGAATAAATCACACGCTGGTAAATCCGTTATTTCACCTCATTTCAGTCAGCGATTCGGAATAATAAAGAGGTGCTTGGACATTTAATCGTCATCATTAACAATACCAGAGGTGGACGGTGGAGAAGCAATGGATCACCGCTGAATCCATTTTGTCGTCACAGTTACAGCTGTTGACCGCATATCAGGTGAATACGAACAAGCGTAAAACTTGGAAACAATCTGCACTGAATGCCTCAGCGATTATGCAAATCCATAATATTTTTCTTATGGTACAGTTGATTATGTTTAGAATTGTTTGTGCAGAGTCTGTGTTCTCCAATGATCAAATAACGCCCGCTTCTTTTTTTTCTCTCTCGTCGCGTTATTAAAATTCCAGCGGCAAATTACCATATGCAAAATTCGGAAATTTCACTAAACAGGGGGCGTAATTGTACCGAGATAATGAGCGAGCTGTGGTGGATTTGGCAAATCTATTTATTCACCTGATTGTCATATAAGTGGGTAAATAGTTTCAAAGCAGAAGCCTCGGGGCTTGTCAAAGGACTGCTTACCACGTAACATTAGCACAGACTGAGATCTTAATTGCATCAAAGTTGCTAACAGGAGGAAAACTGAAACATGAGGGGAAAGTATTTGGTTTCAAGTGTCGTTCGTTAGCATTGAACGACAAACAATGAAAAAAACAAGTGGAGGATGTTTGATGGAGTAACGATAAGATATCAATTGAAGAAAATTGTTCAAGCCCAACAGTCACAGGAATTCTATCAGTAAGACGCCTCCCCCAGCGAATTCTGCCCATGGTCAAGTATTTCCGAACTATAAATCGAATGAGTCCCATCGCCTTTCCTCGCGACCACTTTCTTCACCATTTCCGGAGTGGCCTGCTTCATGTCGTACGCCAGTCCCAGTCTGGCCCATATGTTTATCCAGAGGGTGGCCTGATTGAGGAGAATACCAGGCAGCTCGGCTGTCTTGTAGTCCCAAGGGAAGACGTGATGGTAATTGTGCCAGCCCTCACCGACAGCGAAAAATGAGATGATCTCATTTTCGGCTGGCAAGATCGATCTATGGTTTCAGTGAAAATTTTAGGTAATTTTATATCGACAATAATTCTAGCTATCCCGAATTCTATTCAATGATTTCCTATGATGCATACGAATAGAGAAACGAAACGAGCAATTCACCGGCGAATTGGAAGGCTAGAGTAGCCTCTAACAGATTCTAAGAGAGTGGCGGATGTGTATGAAAATTGATCAAGTACTTGTCATAGCTGCGGTAGCCAATACTGTGAGCGAAGCTGTTGACAGAGAAGGTGGCGTGTAGTTCAGCTGGATATCGCATGAACCACTGGGTGATTACAGCGGGCCACAATTCCTGATTGAAGAAGATGACTGGAATGGCTACTGGTAAAATGAAGCACAGGAGGATTTTGAAGAAGGCGAAATGTCTGTGAAGAATATTAATATCTTCAGCGCCTCACCCGAATTCTGAATTGCACTCTTCGTTGAAACACCTTACCGATCTAGGAAAGCAACCGCTGGATCACCTTCCACGTCGCTTATGTCAATGGTAAGACCACGTTTGATCACCTCTGGATGCTTCTTCATCATCTGCCAGCCGATGTGGGAGAAGAAGAAGCCCCGGTTAATGCTGTGAGGATCTGCGTCAGTATCTGTGTATTTGTGGTGGATTCGATGGTCGCGGACCCACTGAGCTATTTTATTCTGATTCAAAAGGAAATTATGGAAATCATTGGAGATGATTCTGAGATTCCTTTTTGGAAGTCAAATATTTCCAAAATTTTTTAATTGAGGTCTATCAAGACGTCTGTCTAAACAGAACATTTACTTGGCCTGCACTGTAGAAGACAACCGCCAAGAACACCCGCAGTGCCAATGTGGCTTTATACGTTCGATGACTCCAGAGTCGGTGAACACCTGCAGTAATCGCCACCATATTCCAGTAGTAAAGTGTGATTGCTGCAAGCCCGAAGCAGGATAAAATATTATTATATTATTTTTCCTGTTACACTGTTCGTCGGAGGAGATTTTGGAGAAATGAAAATTCAAGAATACGTCCGGTTAGTGGACTTACCCCATACGACAAGACCCTTGTATTGTAAGTAGGGGAATGTGAACAGACAGTAGAAAGTAATACAGTGCCAAATTGCAAATACAGTGACATTAGTCCACACGACTTGTGTTTGGAAATGCAAGTATCCTCGGGTACTTCCTGTGTCCTTCTCCGTAACGCTATTATTAATCGTATATTTTTCCGATTCATCGCTCCTCCCCTTGTCGAACTTCTGCTCAAAATAAATTGCGATAAAATTGCTCCGCTCAAATTCCCCACCCCAGTCCCAAAAGAGAATCAGTCCTGGCCTTAACTTAAAAGAAGATTTATTTTGAATGATACAACTAGATGATTTTTCTAGATGTACTTACACCCATTATGGATCACCCTATGCCTTGAATAGTTCAAAGTTTTTACCACCAAAGTCTCCGGAGCCAAGAGAAATTTCATTAGCTCCGTGCTATTTATAACAGACACTGTCAGTCAGTGCGGTATCTGCTATTATTAATACTTCATCACAATCGACAAAAGAAACTGCAAAAACCGTTTTGTAAATGCAAAAATTGTCACATGTAAATTTTAATCATTGCAAAAACGCGGGTCTCATTAATACAATGTGATTTGCGTCGTATAATTAATTCCTACGATTAACCCGATGCACTTTTTTCATATAATGTGCAACGAAGTTGCTGTAAATGGTTTTTTATTCGCCCATACCTATTGGAATACTTAATCATCTCAAGACATCTCACATATGCAATGTAGTTCCTGCAGTATCTCAGCAGTGAAAAGAGATTAAATTATCATTCTGATTAATTCATTACGTCGATAGAAAGTTTAACTTATTATTGGATCACCATAAACCATGATTAGTTTCCGTAACTTCTGTCTCGATCAGCAATGGCAGCCACGGGTAAATTCAATAATTTTCCTAAAAGCTTTCCCCCAATTTCCCAATTTTCGGGCATCGCCCGTGGTACGAGCTTGACAGGTAAACTTCGTTAGGACCTGGTAAATCGAGCCAACGGATGATAAACTGAATATTGGATGTCTGTGTATTTTAGTTTTTTGGGGAATTATCGGTTGTTGAGAGCTAAATATTCTTCATTGTTTGTAAATATGAATTTAGTTAAACAAAAATTTCTGTAATTATACCAGAAAATTAGACGGAAGCCTCGGCAAAGAGATATCGTCAAAAGGAAAGGGGGAAGCCTCTGATTTTTCGGCAGGTTATCGTCGTTTTTGACCCGACCGCCATCTCAAGCTTTCAATCTACTCAATATCGAGCGTAAGATGAAAAAAAGAGCCTCGAGAATAGCGCCCATAACGACACGTTGATGGCAGGAGAGAGTACATTTGAAACATGAAGTTTTAAAATGTTTTTCCTCAGCGGTAGATAGATATTGCGTCCATCGAATTCCCGAGGAAGATGTGATTTGAGCGATGGTATCGAATACTGTTGGCTTTGGATAGAATAACAGAGTGATGGAGAGATAAAATTACAACAGTTATTTCAACTCGTCGATAAAATAAATAAGCCCATCCTCTCCCACGATTTTCATTTCCGGAGAGCTGTAATGAGTCATCCGTACATCGTTTCTACTGGCGATATCTCGAGTTATCCTGACTCGTCAAGAGTGAATTAACTTGTGTTCCCTTTTTATTGGCAAGTACATAACGAGTGGAAAATTATTCAACGATTTAATGAAGAAATTCGCCTGATAAATTGCTCCTTCAGGCCGTCAGGCTGCATCAAAGAAAATGATCAACTCGAGAAAGACACATAGTCCAACATAGCAAAAGTCAACTCCCATCAACTTTAACCTCACTCCATGTAAATACATATCTTCAATTTCCGACAGATGCCTGCAAAGAAAGTTGTGTTGTATGGAAATTTCGTCAGTTCGTCAGACTTGGAGGATTTTCACGAGAATGCCATTTCGACGACGAACTCACTCCCCTTCTTCCTCGGTGAGGGTAAATAAAGGTGAGGGCTAACAGTGCCTGCGCGAAAGTGTTGTTCCAAATCTTGGAGACGAGTTCACCGGAGCAAATGATTTTAGCTACCTAAGGGAAATTCTCACGGTGGTAACGGGAAACAATGGGGGTCACGCAGTCTTGACAGTGACCAGGCGGCAGCCATTGTTTTCGGCAAACGAACCTCTTCGCTATTGATTGTCGTCAACTTCAGGAGAGACTATCAGCTTGATGCCTGGGGAGACAAATATAGAGGCCCGGTTTGCTCGATTTTTTTCTTTATTTTCATGCCTGTCTAAATACCAGAAACTCAAATGCAATTTCTCTTCATTAGAAAAATTGCATTTTAAATGTAATCAAATTTTGGTTGTCAATAATAAAAAATAGTACAGCTGAAGTTTTAAAATAACTCGGCAGTTTCAGAGAAGTTGAGGTAGACTCCGGCGCAAACTATTGACAAACAATTGATTGAACATCGGCTTGACAGGATTCGGTATTTCACATGTCGCGGAAATACACGTCTGATATTGATCAAAGGGAGACATTTTACCCTTAACCATAATGCAACCGTGAAACAGAATGCTTAACTACATCAAGCAGTGCGGTCTTTTTCAATATTCACTTAATTTGATGAAACTTTAATTGGCGAGTCGATCGGATAGACCAAGGCTAATAGTACCGGAGTTGATGAAACCGGAAGACAAAAGTATTGTTAATTCAGGAAGGAGTTTCATCAAGTCATGGGCTACCTCACTGAAAAAATTGTTAGTCCAGACCGGGATTCGAACCGGAGATTTTCCGATTGCGTATCGTTCGATCAGCTCCCCTTCTTAAGGCATAACATTTTTTAATGTATATAAATGAAATCAATTGGAGAAATCACCGACTGTCAGCGAACTTTGATAGAGTGAACTTTTATGGCGAAAAAATTGCTTTCGCGTTCTCCGGTGATTGAGAATAATTCAATGGCCGAGGGAGAAATTTTAATATTCATGAAATTTACTAGGGAAATGTCAATTCTTCAGATGTGCTAATCGATGCGTTCGCCGTAGAATGTCAATTCATATTGCAACAGGACATTCGTGTTGATCCGCGATGGCTGTGCGGATGACTGAGAGCAAAGCGTAAAGTCCAAATCGATTAACGCTCTCTCTGAAGCTTTATTTCCCCGCAGATATTACAGAAATGTTCAATCTACGGTAGCAGCATTTTTTTTTAATTTTTTTTTCAGTTTTCATATATTTCCAGTTTTCGCGTTTTTCCCCGCTTTTCTTTTTTTTTGTTTTTTTTCGGCCTCGCAGTCTTTTATTTTTGTTAGCTATACCGGACTGCTGGCGTGACTGTCGTCACTGGTGATGAATTGTACCGATTTTTTTTCCTGTTAAGCCACGCATTTGGATTCTCTGCACGCTGACCCATTAGGTACTCTGTGCGCTTGGATTTTGATTTTTTTTTTTATGCTCAAATTTTTTTTCGTCCTTGTTTGACCACACGTGAACCATTTCATACAGCCATTGAACGATTCTCACTTTTTTTTCTCTCCTCTATTTCGGTAATTTTTATTTTTCGGTCACTTGAAAACCATTGGCCATATAATCGCTGTCCGCTGGGGAGAGATTTTTTTTTAATTTCTCTTTTCATTGTCATTTGTGATTACATATCGGTTTAATAAATAGCGGAATGTAGAGACATTGGGAGCAGCTGATGTGGGGACTTTTGCACATTGAAGAGAGGTGGAAAATGCCCGGGTAGCTTTCCGCGTCTGGATTTTTCCACAAATACATCTAATGACCGGAGGAGGTCAAGATTGAGATAAATCAAGCGTTAGAGTAGTCGAGGAAATTATATTGTCCTCTTGAGTTGAGTTTGAGCTATTCAATCTCTACGTGTGGATTTGAAATTATTGAAAATAATGGGAGAAGTGTCGTATTTACTCGACGAGGATCTCCTCAGTGGCATTCAATAATACGAATTATCATATTTTCCCGAAGATTATGGGTTACTCTAAATCCTCTCCTGAACCGCATTTTCCGGAAATGCCAACGCGTTCATTTCGATAACAAAAGCAAACTGACAAGGACGGTTATAAAAGTATAGGGGTTACGCTATGGCATGTTGTTACTGGTGTTTTCCACCACCCTCCAATAAACTAGAAAATTGATACTCATACCACGGTAATTGACAATCCGGGTTTTGAGGCCTTTGTGAGCCACCAGCAGCCCTGCCACACGCTCGAGTCTTTCTGATGATTTTCCAGGGGGAGTTGTTGGATTTTATTCACTCTGAAAAATGATCCGATGCCGCAACGAGAGCCCCAGTGGAGACTAGAAATTCCAGGGTATCAGCTCCATTTGCAAACAAAATTAAAATTGAACACTCATTGAACACTATCCTCTTGACAATCACATACTGTGAGGACACAATTCTAAACGCTAAATATTGTGGCTAAATTTCTGTCACTCATCAAATATTTCACCCAGAAATGTGGAATGCTAGGACTCACAACACTCTATTCCCTTCCACTACAAATAAATTTCGAACCGTTTTTCATATAATTTCCGACGTGTTATACTCGTCATATACTTCAATGAGGTCAACAGGGTCTAGCAAAGTTTCTGTAATTACGAAAATCGTTTAGATTCGATAGAGCAGAGCAGGCCATGACACTCGACGCCGGAGGGACGGAGGGAGGAAAACAAGGATTGAAATTCCGACAACTGGGAAGACGCCGACAGAACTCTCCGGCGCTTCAAGAAACGAAAGTTTCTTGGCTGTGTTCGAGTTTCTCAGGTAATTAAAACCACTTAACGTGTCTACTTATCAGAGAACTTGACGTCGAGATGGTGAAGAAAAGGGTGGAGAGGGAGGAGATGAGTTTTGTATATCGTGAAATTTTTGGAGGGAGGGAAATTGTGTGCGGCTAGTGCGAAATGTACTTGGGACCTTTGGAGGCACCGTCGCTGTCCAAAACTCTCGGCGCCGATTTCGAGAAGCTTGGAGGCGACCTTAGGGACAATTCGCGGAGTACCTCGAGATAGTCGGCGTTGAGGGAAGTTAACTTGGTTATTAACTTGATAGGTGGCCCAAATTTTGAACGTTTAAAATGATAACGTAACGAATCCCCAATTTTTATAGTGCCTTCCATTATTTTTCACTGGTAAACAATTTTTTTTTAATTTTCCAGAACAAATTTTCGAAAATCTCCGAATAATTGAATTTTAAAAAACCAATTGCCCCGCGCCGATTGCTCCTGCAAGAGTAATAACATTGAAAAACTTATTATCATACAATAGAGACTCAATTGACATTGAAAATCACGAGCTATTGAGCGCTGCATTACGAATCAGCAATCAAGGATTACAAGTTTAATCTAGACTGTCCTTCACGTGCGGATCTTAATCCATATCATCCCCTCCCCCCAGCCCCATGCCAGAATCCTATTAGAGAATCGTGGCATACCGGTAGTCTAGAATCTAGAGAGTCCGGGCATACCTTTGAGGAGTACAAGTGAGAGATATAGGAATAGTCTGTGGGGACCTCTTGTACATACAGATATGTACCTTCACCCTATATATTTATATACATACATACATAACATGTACTTCAAAAGCTTTCCGTGCTTTGCGCCGTGCCACTGGGTCGACCTAGCCTATAACACAGTGCATAAATTACTGAAGGATTAAATGGAAACCGAGTTGGGAATATTTCATGCAGAACAGATTGAAAATTGGTCTGATGGAAATGAAGAAATTCCACTGAGAATCGATGGAGTAAATTATTACATCAACTGGTGACGGTGAAAAAAAATTCACCAGGAAAATGAATAACAAAATCGCCAGTGATTGATCGGCTACAGAAAATTCGAGATATTTTTACTGGGGTGCTATAGGGAGACGTGAGAGGGAGAAGGAGTTCTTCTCAGTCGACAGAATTCTAAGGTCCCTTTACTGATAATTTTTACTGAATACGTCTCTACGTGCGGTTATCGTAACCGTGCCTGTTTTTTTTTTTCAAGCGAAGGAAGAACACTTGGCAATGGATTCAAGGGAGAAGCAGCAAACCGGAAGCGCCAGTGATCATCTCACCTAATCCCAGTCATCTGAGATTAAACGCTGGCTCGTAATTTCCACCGGAGCCCCGAGGACTACCCTAGGACACTGGGAGGCGACGGAGGAGAGGCAGGAGGAGGTGGACGCGGCGTTGGAGCTTGCTCGCAACTCCAATGTAAATAAAAACCACGACGTTGAAAAACACAACGATACGAGCATAGACGCTGGTATATAGTTTTGCACACGCGGCGTCACACGGTCCAAAGTAAAGCTGCAGGTCGAAGCGCACACAGAGCAAGATATACTACAGCAGACCCGACAGTCTCGCTGATTGCCACAATTTATTGGCGGTTGTGTGTGAGTGTCTCTCTCTCTCTCTCTCTCTCTCTCTCTCTCTGGCTTTTTCTCTCCTATACTCTCTCTCTTCCTCTCGCTGACTCAGTCTGACTCGCTTGTTCGTCTGCCCGCTCCCTCGATCCAACGGTTTTCACTCCAGTTACCCTAGTATCTCACTGGGATTCAAACTGGGAACTCCCATGTATACACCGGAAATCTACTGGCTGTGAGATATTTTACTTAAGACGCCACTTGGCTGCTATAACATCCAAGTTTCTGTTATCAATTATCCAATATGCCTGGCGAGACATGGGAGTATTTAGATTGGGGCTTGGGGCTTGGTTTCCGCGAGCTTTCTTTAGAGATCGCTTGATTAATGTCATCTGCACACTTCACTGAGAGAAATCGCCAGTGAAAAATGGGGTAGCGATGACTGAGGGGCTCGGAGGTTCCGGAAATATTATCCCATGGATCCCCGATTTTTGGTATATTTTTGGTAGACTATACGGCCAGTGTAAATGGGGTCAAGTTGAAGTAATATGAAGTCTTTGAATTTTCAAGTTTTGATTTTTCAGGGAAATTATGGAGAAGTTTAAATAAGTTTCAGGTCATGGCAAAATCAAGACTCTAAAGATTCTTTTAGCCCTCATTGTTAGAGCAGCGATGCTGAAGTTGACCTGGGGGTAGAAGAAACTGAAATACGATAAAAAAAATGGAGATCAAATTTTTTGAATCTGTTACTTTCGACAAAATTGACTCTCAATGAGCCTCGGTAACTGCAATCTCTCTCAATTTTTAATTTTCAGAATTATTTATACCGAGACATAACAATACATCATCACGCAACAAAGCATGACCACAAGCAAAGTGACGTCGGCATAGCCATACATAGATCGGATCCCTTGAGTTATCGCGTGTATTAAACCCTCGAACATTGATTCGTGGCGTCTGTGCGAGACTGGAGAAAGGGTAGGAAGGGAGGCAACGGTGGAGAGCGGGTTGTGCCAGCGGTCACGCGGGTTCGAAAACCACATATAACCACAGGGCTATCCTGGTCGCCACATTCCCACGGGCAACGAAGAAATCGATGCCCAGTAGCTGGTGTTGGCCCACTGGGACTCTAAAGCTCCCAAACCTCCGGCTAAAGGTTCAAAGCAACATCTCTCGTGTGGCTACTCATTCGACAGTAGATATCAATTGAATACACTCGAATGAAAATCAACTTTTAACGGCCGACAGTAGTACATCTCAATTTTCGTTATGGCGTTGGAAATGTGGGAAAAATTGAGTGACAGATTCGTTCGGAATTTCTCAATTTTTTTCTTCAAATTATACAAGCCCAATTTATGGAAAAAAAAGATTCGACTCAAGTGTTGAGTCGCGTTGCAACAGACGAAATGCATGCGCTAGTTGAGTGCGGCTTGCAAGAAGTAATTAAGTACATGCGAGATGAAAATCGAAGGGGAAAGCTTGGGTCTACGGCACTGGCAATATTCGCAGTCACGAATGCGGCGTTTCACTTACTAATATATTAACATTTGCATATTGAAAGCTCGTGCTGGGGCGGCTATCTGTTGAAAGTGGGGCGAAGTTGGCGGATAACAACTTGAACTCGATGGCAAAGTAAAAGTAATTCAATATTATTAAAAATCTGATAAACTTTCTTCAGGAAATTCTAGAAAGCTCACTGGGACTCATGCCTCACCATGAGGCCTTAAACGGATTAAACTTCGAAACGTAATTCTTATGTCTCGTTGCTGGTAATTTTTATGAAATTCATCGACACTGTCTTTTGTGACCCATCACAAGCGCCATCGACGATGGTTTATTCTCGTACGGTAAATGACGTGAGTGAGGCTTGATGAAAAACAAAAAGAGAAAAAAAAATTGCTATGCATCAGGAACGTTTACGTTATCGGATCTTACGACCAAGTTTTAGTAAAGTGTCGTCGTTGCCCGAGTGTGGGCGTGTGCTATCCTTTTAGGGGCTTTCGTATACCGTCGGAAGATTAAGGTAAAGGCAGTATGCGTCGTCGGGTCTGCTGGGATTTTATACATTTGAAGTAGCGTCACGTAAGACTCAAGTTTCCACGTTTAAGCCGAGAAACGATCCAAACCTCTTAATCTCACTAGTATTTTCGCTCGGATTATTTTGGTTCTAGCTTTTTGTTTGTCTCGCGTTGAAAATAAATTACCGAAACTTGGGGATTAGGCGGATTAAGAAAATTTTATCATGTGTACACGCATGAAATTTTCTTTTATGGAATTTCGTGGCTAATTCTATTGAATTGTTATTGAAAATTGTGTTTTTTTTTTTTCAAGAAGAAGAAGTTCAGTGACTTTCATTTATAAAATTAAATGAAAAATCAGTGGAAACCGTCAATTTCAATTTTCCTGTTTTCCCAAAGATCACCGGAAAGACAGAAAGTTAGGCCACAGGAATCTAAAAGCGCGCGAAAAAGAACTCTTATCCCTCTCCAGAGACTCCGAAGATCCAAAACAACACGAAAGAGTGAAAAAAGAAAATCTAAATTCATGACCACGATAAATAATAATTAACGTCATGAATGGCAATCGATGCGGAAAATTATTAGCGATATAGAGTGAGAGGAAAATCGTCGGATGAGACATTATTGGACCACGCCAAGTGGGTGGCTGAGTCAGCTTCGATTTTCCTTCAACCCCCCCGGCGAATGTAGGTCGAACGTCGTGAAGTTTTCTTCATCATTTATGTATTTTCCTTCCTCTTGATTCCTGCAGAATCAAGCTTTCACATGTTGGATTATCTATTCTGCTTTGATGGAGAGTGAACCCAATTTTTGTGGGGCTTTTTGGATTATTTGGCATTTGAGAACTGAAGTAACCGGATTTTAAAGTGGAGAAGAGGCTCTCACATAAACGAAAATATTAATTTTATCATTTTTGAATTTGTCCATTCTCTTGCTGCTTGACTCGAGTGAAATAATCACTCCAATTTAATTCTTCTGACAAGAGAGATCTGACACGATCCAATTGACTATTTTTTTCCCCCAGGATAAAATTGTCAGAATGTGATGACATACAACCACACTAATCCGTTTCATTACAGGAAATTAAACATTATTCCCCTAATTATCACGAAGAAGTTATCCATCATTGGCGAATATAAAAACAATTAAATTGACAGGCGGTGTTATGATATTCAGATGAAGGCAGCCAATGCATTTTCATGAACTCAGCGGGAGACCAAGCGTAACGCCCATTCTCCCGTCGACAATTGATATTCAAATTTAACAACTTTTAATTGCAATTATGATAATGAATCTATAGTGCTCGGGAATTTATCATCTGGACGCGTCCGCTCACTCGTTCAACCCAATTTATGTGAAAAAAAGGGAGAAATCAAATGAAAAAAAAAACAGAGAGTGAGACGAAGGGAAAAATATACGCAGAAAAATATTCAATAAAAATAACCAGCAAAAAGACGGAAATATTACGTTTCGAGACTTAAAAATTATTCATACGTCGGGACCTGTCGTATTACTATCTATATATTTTCGTTATAATTATAACTATTGATTTGAATTTTTATTTTGTTTTCCCAGTGTAGATTGTCCACCAGGGACAAGTGTAATTCAGAAATTAATTCACAATGCTCTCTCGAAGAGTGACAGTTGTGTTATTACTCGGCAAGATCAAAACAATAGCGACGATGCATTAGCGGTAAGAGCATTAGTACGTACTTATGATTCTTGTTAACAAAGTGGTGAAGTACCCAGAAGGGACAAGGTGGTAAGCAGTGTAAAACACTATTCAAATATTCTCATGAATTATGTACCCCAGAGACGGTCTTTTCATCCTCGGGGGGTGGAGAGCCCTGATGCCAGGTGAGACTGGCGCTGGCTAGTTACAGATGGTGCTCTGCGAAATTCTCATGAAGGATTCACTCAGATGCTCAGCGTTAGATTATTTTTTGTTATATTGCAGAGCGTTATCATCTTATCTGCTTGGAAAGCTCTTGTTGATCGTATGAGAAATTATTTGGACACAATTACACCAAATTTGGGAAGTCGCCTGACAATTTTTTATAGTTCAGTCGTTGTTCATTAAAAAATGAATCGAATTATAATTTAGTCAGTGGAATTTCATTGAATTATATGGCAGGCAGAATTATCTGAGAGACATTTTTTACAATGAAAGAATTTTCCTTCAATCATTGCATGGATGACCCAATTTCTCGAAAACTCGACTAGAATGAAATTAGTGCTAGATAACGGGACGTATGAGCTCATTGTGAAGGAGCGTACAATACTCCCCCTTCACCTGATTATGCTTTGACTATAAAGAGAATAATTGAGTGAGTTTCACTAAAACCGATAGACCACAATTTGTCCCAAGGTCCAACGATGCTCGAACGAATAAAATTAATTCGGTGCAGCTGGCTTGCCGAGAGTTGCTAGTGTTGGTGGGTGAAAAAGGCCCTCTCTCCAATTATCGATGGAGTAATTCATTATTGCTACAGCATAAGTTTGCATTGTGGTAACCATTAATGGGTTTCCCTAATCAAACCTCTAATGCTACAGTGTACCTTTCAAGCTTTCATTAGTCCATTTGGATAATCAGGAATTATGGCTGGCTTAATGATAAAAGGCATGAATATTTTCGGGAGATTAATTCGGCAAATTGGAACGTACTTTACTACCTCTTTCTTCATTTTTTTTTTTCTTAATATCAATTTTCAACGGAAAGACGTCCATATAAAACTAAATATAAACTAATTTCTACTAGGAATGTTCTGGCGAAGAAAAATCAAAATAAATTGCTTTAAAAAATCGAGATAAATAATTGAAGAGCTGTATTTCAAAATTCGCACCGATAAACACATAAATCCCACGTGTGATCCCAATTAACCATAACAATACCACAATTTTCATAGAAAAAAAAATCCCCTCGCGTATACCAATCATTCTATTCAGTATTGAACACCTATTGCTGAACCACATGTTCGATCAATACTTCATTAAAAAATTCGGTGAATACCAATCTTTATCGCGCTGTATTTGCAAATGAATGCAAATAGTGGAAAAAAAATCCAATTAAAATAATGACTTTTCACGGGCAACCTGATAAAGTACACTTCACCCATTGTTTTTACTGTTTGATGATGCTCAATGCGGCTTGGCACAACATGCGTATTTGTATAGTAAAACATTTCGATGTAAAAGGCCGTCTGGTCAAACGGAGAATACCGCTCACTCCGTTTTTAACGTTTAACAATAGCCGATTTAATTGTAATCAGTGACCTCGCGCAACCAATACTCAATTCCGTGACAAAGAATTTGTTTTTTTTTTTCATTTATTTTCAGTAGCGGGTGTCTATAAAAATTTGTCAGTGGAAAAAAATATTTTTCGGGGGAGGGTAATTGAAGGTGCTGATTACTTAAATTTGCACACTACAATCTCAAGAAAAATCTCCCGGTCCTCATAACTCTTTCAACCTGATTTTACCCCTCCTCCCACTCCCTTCTGCGTGAATCGTAATTGAAATATACAGAACTTTAGAAAACTTGTCTATTCCCAAGACTCTAATATCCCCCTCAAAAGTTACAATACTTTCGACATTTATATCAGTTTCTCCACATGAGACCCTCCAACAATCCCCCTCCCTCCCTCTCTTCCCGACCTCGATACAATCCAGCGAAGCAGATGACCCGCAATCTTCCATGTAAATTACATCTCCCTTTCACCAACTAAAAACTCCCGTAAAATATCTGTAATAATTCTGGATAGTTGGAAGGGAAGCTCGATATTATCAATCAGCCCCAACTCCTCCAACTTTTCCGGTTATCATTGTTATTGTGAACTTTTTGATCGCCGCAAAATACTCTGGTTCAATTCCCCGAGTTGAAAACAATTTAGAAGACTTTATAAAATACAGCTGTGAGCCGACCAACAGCGCCAGTGCACAGGATAAAAAAATCTTGAGAGAAAAAAAAATCATTCCCATGTGTATTGAGAATGCTCTTTAGCGAAACTCGAGACGCTCCACCGATATATCATATAAATGCATCAATGATGGTCACGAACGGGGCATTAATGTTCCCGAATGAGCGCAGAAACTGCGAGGTTAACAGCTAACTCACGAGGGTCGCACTCCAGCCATAAACTCCGAGCCATTAGAAGCCGGCCTCCCCCGAGACTCCTGAAGTCTTATTACTCGGCAGAAAGAGGGGCGGGGGAGGTGTAGAGTATGTTGATACACTAAGAAAGATAATCATCTCGGTCATAGTGGGCTTTGGGGATAATGTATTTGGATTTTACGTGTCGATTTATTTTGGCAGAGCCCTGTTTTGGGGTATAACGGGGACTCGGAAATTCTTGAGAAGATTCACCGACCTCCGGCCGAATTTCCGTGACCATGAGCTGGGTTATTAAAGTATGAGTTATGTCTATTGTTCCTGAGGATTTATTGTATGCAAAATGCAGGAGTAAATGGAGTAGAGTAGTCACGATTTTTTTTCATGAGTGGCGCAGGGAATCTCTTGAATATGAGGCTAATAATCAATTACGACACGTGAAGTGGCCGTTCCCTCCGGGATTGGAGGATTTTTCGGGGGTGGAAATGGAGAAAAATCAGGACAATTTGCTAGGGGGGGCGTGAGCAATGTGAGGGCAAACGATCCTTGTAAGAGCAATTAAGAGGTGAATTAGGCCGAAATGGTCTCCTAAAAATATAGAGTTCATTTATTGTTAGCAGAATAATTTGTGGGAAGCCTCAGCTATACGGAGAATTTTTAATTGGTAGAATTGTGTTTCAATTAATTCAGAATTAATTATTTCTGAATTTTCATTCCTCGCATTCCTCTCAATTTTTAATCCTATCGATCTCAAAAAGAAAAATACGTATCGTCAACAAGTACCGCATTATTGTGGCATTTTGGCTCGCCACTCGTTCTATTTGTCTCCTGGTCAAGTTTTCCTAGCCCTGCTGACACGACGGTTTACCGTTTTCCATTGAAACACCGAAAACTTTCGGCTCTAACGAGGCATTCGTCATGTGACTCTCTGCGGCTGAAAGACTGTTAAACGAACCTAATTCTCCATAAATGTTTAGTCGTTAATCTTCCAAAATATATGCACCTCTCACAAGCAGACTCCATTATCCCATGCACCACCACCCACCCCCTCGGAGAACAATGACCGGTATCAGAAACTAATTAAAAAATATATTGAATCTCCAGATAGCGAGTGGTGACTTCGAATTGAACGTTATTGTCAACAAGAGCTTGTTAAAAACTTTTCAATTCAGCTTTTCCCTTTGTTCGTCCTAATTAAACGCCTCGAGGGGGTCGAATTTCCTTAATTGCTTCAGCGTGGAATTGAAAAGGAATTAAAGAAAGTCCGATATCCATATTCCGATTGCTTTTTGTTTATTCAGTAAAAATCATGGAAAAATAAGACGTGAAGTTTAATAGAGAAAACATTGAAAAAATAAAAATAAAAGTCAAAAAGGAAAATTCAAGTTGATGAATTTTTATAGAGAATTGCTACTGCTGAAGAATTCTATGGATTTATTTAATAGACTATTTTGTCGGTTAATACTCTCATTATGAATAAAGTGAAAAATTAAAATTCACAACAATCTTCGCAAATTCATAATTTTACCAGAACTTGCAGCAATTTGTAATTGGCCTTTAGCAATTCCCATAGTGTACTGAGAGAGGCTGTCCATCTCTTGCACTACCAATTTAACTTCTCCTCAGCAAAGTCTAATGAATGAAGGACAGTGGCGAAAACTCGTTAACTCGTATTTGAACAATTTTGAAGCTTACCCCTCAACGGGATACATCTCTAATACTCCATCCTAACGGTCACTTTGGCCTAGCCCACTTTTCATCCCTCAAATTCCCCACCTCGACTCGTCAATTTTTTCCGACAGGTTAAAAATTTATTTTAAATAATTTTAACTGCCTATTCTCATCACTCTAAAAAAATTCAAGTCCTGTCAAACAACCACTGTAAATATCCCACCCAAGACATTGATTTTATCACTAAAATGTTTTCCAAAGCCATCGAATTCAACTGCACTCAGGCTGATTGCATATGCGACTTGACACAGTAGAGATGCACTGAAATATCTACTGACGAGAAAAGCAACAGTAGTGGACAACGAGAAATACCCAATTGGCGAGTGATGGCTGACGGGTGATCAGTATTTTCCCTATTTCGTTCAATGGTTGAGTATTCCCTCGTTATCGGTTCGGGTTAAGAGAGCCCTCTCGGGGCGATTCCCTCCTGACTCTCCCTGATTTTCCACAGTGAAAATCTCGGATTATCTTGAGAACAGCTTAAAGTCCTTTTGAATTAAATAAATTGCGCCCCCTCCCGCCTCCCATCAAATTCTCGAATGACTCATTCACGCCAAACTCCTGCGAAGATTCAATTAATTTCTGATTGTGTTGAGAGGCGAATTTAAAGGGAAAACTAATGAGACGTTTTTTCAGTTGAAAAATTTGATGGGAAAATTATCAATCCAACGGAATTTGTTGGCTCAGGAGATTTTGAAATATTGACAAATACCGATAAGAAGGCACTGTTTATGCGACAGACTCGAGGGGGGAAATATCGCTCGGCCGGACGACGATTTAATATCCGTCCGCCGTCTTTTCAATATTCGACACTACCGCGGCTGGTAGAAATCGTTGACCTAACTTACATTCATGTATTCCGCTCACTCGACATGTTTTCCTGACGGATTCGCGGCCCCGAGGGGGGTGGAGGGCGTCGGGGATCGAGGGTAGGGAGCTCCTTGGATTGATCCCGGGAAATTCTCTTGTTGAAATTTATGACTGACTTTTTTTATTTCACAGTCGAGAGTGGCCGAGACTCGGGAAACATTTTCAGCAGTTTTGGGGAATTTATTTTATGGAAAAATGGCATTGCCGAGTGAGACCAGAATTCAACTGATTTTTTTTTTAATAAAATCGTGGGAATCTGGTGGGAATTAGTCGTTGTTAAAATTTTGCTTTTTTTTAGTTGCATAATATTTACATAATATTATCAAATTGCCAGTTAATAATTTCAATTTGTCAATTAAATTACCCACACGGTAAAAATATCAGCGAATGATCAACATCCAATACTTTTGAATTGCTCATTTTAAATTACCATTTATAATTGGTTGCCTCAGCAGTAAAATTCCCAATACACTTAGTCGCGAAAAATGAAAAAAAAACCCTCTCATTCAATTTTTGTCCATACACCGAATTAAAAAAAAAAGGAGATGAAAAAAATTCAAATATTTTCAACTCCAATTGCCGCAAACTCTCTTCTAATTCTCACGCCACTTCAATTCTCTCACTTCGCTCGCGCATTTTCCCGAGGATAAATTAGCCGGGTGGAGTCATGAATTTATGCAACTGGCGCAACGAACCCCTGAATACAAAATCCTATTCATTTATCGACTGATAAACTACGCTGAATTGTACAAACCAATCGGTATACATTGGTCGTTATTCACTTCGTTCACCTACACACTGGCCGGTATAATAAAAATCCCAAGTGTCTGAGCGTTTTGTTGGGACTGTAAGTGAGGAAGAAAGGTGGAATGGAGAGATTGAAATTGAAATGTAGCGGCTGCTAGAGATCGTTATATATTGTAACATGCGATGGCCCACTCGAGTACAATGTACAAGACGTACAACAATCGCCGAATCATAATGGAGTATATTTCAAAATATTCGAAATATTGAATTGCCATGGCCATGCGCGGACACACTCGTACTATTCCCCCGGAAATGTCATGATAAATTGTCAAATTTATTCATATTGGAGGTGTGAATTTTGCACTGGCGAAAAATTATAGCCAAGTTTTTCGATACATAAGAGGGAAGATGTTGAATTTCATCCAAGAAAATAATGTTATTGAATTTTTAACTTAATAAAGTCAGCAAATTTATCAGAGGAATTTTTATTAAAAATTTTCAGCGCAAGTTTCCTATCTCCTTTCGATCCTCAGAAATATGTTCTCAAAGACGGAATAGATGAAAAAAATATTCTCTCATACATCGCAGCCCGAGCGGATCACAACAAATTAGAATTCACGGGTGTTACATGCGCGCATGGCCGCTGAAGGCTTGATTATAGGATTATCGGATGATG
Source organism: Psyttalia concolor (assembly GCA_030522845.1). NCBI lineage: Eukaryota > Metazoa > Arthropoda > Insecta > Hymenoptera > Braconidae > Psyttalia > Psyttalia concolor. Next base: position 35,655 of record JAPYZM010000188.1, read on the forward strand.
AATGGAGTCCGGATGTCCTTGCAAAACGGCTTTCGTTATCGACTCGTCCAACGGCCTGTCTCACGATAATTAAATCGATCTTCCATTGATACCCCTCCCATTACCATAAAATTATTCCCAAAAAAGTAACTTTTTCCTCAATTTATTAACCGCCCCCCCCCCCCCCCCCCCCCTCGAACCATCCCCTTTATTATCGAACAACTAATTAAAGTTTGATTGACAATTATCGAATAAACTCGGGGGAAAAATTGACGCTAGAATGACCCAGCAATCACATATCGCCGGCATCGAGTTACGAATCCCAATGATATTATGATAATTGATATTGAAATGATAAATTAAACTCGACACTGTTAACACTCCGACAATTAATACGAATGCGATCGTGTTTGCGATAAATCCGCGCTAATTACTTTTTGCTGAAAGCACATTCGGCTCGAAATTATCATTGGAAATTAAATTCCCCTGGGGATTTTTTTGCCCTCCTCCCACTATAGAAAAGAAATAAATTTATTGACGCCGATGGAACTTTTAACGAGGAATTAATGAGATATTTTCATTTAACTATTCAGTGGCTGTTGATATTGAATTTTTAATTGAATTCAATTGATTGCAATGGAGTTTAACAAAACCGTGTGCGATAAATATTTGACCCCCGAATGACCTACGCATGACCCTCAGTAAGGCTCTCGTAAAATTAATTAATCATGTGATAAGTAATGCCGTAATGAAGCAGAACTAATAATTAACTAGAAAATTTAAATCATTCCGAAAAGTGACAATCTCAACGAACAATTGTTTTAATTTCCTGCCACAATGACCTACTTACTTATTTACCGATCAATAATTCAATAAAGCTCTGAACAATTACGTAAAATTGTCGAATAGCTCGAGTTGGCGTTATTTTTCTCCCCCTTTGTATGGCTTGATTAAAGTGGATTCAAACGGGTCCCGCACAATGCAAAATATTTTAATTAAATTCCCCATTAACTGGTGACATTCAATAAAATTAAGTAGAACAAGTCAACGTGACTATTTCGTTATAACGTATTTTCAATGAAAATTATTTGTTGTGTAAATCATAAGCTGTCAAACGGATTCACTGCTCGATAGTGGGATTTAAATTTGTGAAAATATAGAACAGCAACGGATGAATGTATTTTATTCAACGGGAGATCTGCCATTGGGATTAAACGACAGTGAGGGGGGAGGGGAAAAAAATATCCCAGTTTCGATGGTATAAACATAATTCATTTGTTAACTCGCTGCAGGTGAATGGGAAATTTATTGCCTGCAAACTTTAATGAATTGAATCGTTTTCCACTGGATTAACTCACGCATTGTTGATGTTATTTTTGGTGTACAGAGGTGGAAATAGGGATTTTTTCAGTGTATGGGGGGAATATGATGCGCGAGAGGCATTCGTATGATCACCTCACAGTTCTCATGGTTTCAACTGAATTTACCTCAATATTAAAATATTGGAACGTGTAATTTTCAAACGAAAATCATTTTAATTCAGTTGGATCGCACCAGAATCAAACAGGCATTTAAAACCGTTTTGATAATTACGAATTCATTAATATTTGTTTAAATTCTGCTCCCCAAAATTGGGAATAGGAATTTCTCGCCAAAAAAAAATCTTTCGTAAAAAATTACCACGAGTGTTTTGTCAAGTGAAAAAAAAATCCGCTAATCACGTGATTTCGTTAATTAATGAAAATTGCCCTCTAATATTTTGCACAAGCACTCAGCCCGACTTCTTACATTTCGCTGGTGCCCGATTAATACTTCGTCTTCCTCATGGCTACAGTAGACATACCTCCTCGAACTCAACTGCTCGTGATTCATTGGCCTGCCTCACCGGAGAAGAAAGGATTTACACCGAGCCCACCCATCCAGCCTTCTCCTTACCTCCCCACTAATGCATTTGTTTTCAGCGAGTGAAGATATGCTTTCTACTCATGCAAGTTTCCTTTGAAAACTTCAACATTGTTGGAAAGAGCGCCACTGGGTGGTACGCCCCGAAGGTGTCGTTCATATCGTTGTTATTTTCCAGGTGAATGAATAGCCTCAAGCAACTGCTGATGTTCATGTAGCCCCCTCACCCGCCTCTCCCTCCCCCGATGCACTACCCTCCTTCCACCCTCCACCCCATCCTTTCATTTCCAAAGAGACAGGGAAAATAATTTTCAACTGCGTCGTGTGCATCACAAAGGGTGAGGAAAGCGTGTCACGCCGTAAGAATGGAGAAATCAAAAGGTAATGTTTTGTCAACTATTTTGGAAGAGTTCAGCCAAAAGAAAATTTCAGTCATCTCTCGGAGAAATGACAATTTCACGAAAAATTAAAATAAAGAACTCACTGGATAATTCTATTAAAAATTGCAATTTGTTTTTAATTAAATAAATCCGCAATATTATCAAGCGAAATCAAAGATTTTCCACAGTTTCACCATAAAACACACATCCTCTCCTGGTATTCCATTTATACTCTGTGACAAACTGCGTTTATTCATTGTAAAGTTTTGATGATGAGTGTGTGGGTGGGCTGGTGAGAGCACGAGCTTGGAATGAGTTATTACACAAGTTCAAAGTTATGAAACATAACCGCGAAAATGTTCCTTGTTGTGATTCACGAATATGCATTAATTACCCGACTGCATTTAACATTGAATCATAATCATCTGGTGGTGAGTGAAGAAGACTGGGTAATATCATTGTATATTTTGAGTCGAGAGTTGTCTTCGAGCAGCTGAAAATGTTTTCACTAGGACATTAGCGATTCATTAATTCATTTCTAATGAATTTGATATCTCTTCCCCAGCGAATCCCCGTAACTGCTCGTAAAAAGCCAATCTCCAATTTTCGAAGAGAATTTAAAAAAATCGGATAAAAGTAATTAGTCCATGAAGAGACGATAAGTATTTTTCCCCGTTTTCTTCGGATAAAAATAATCCTTCCACCCGGTGACAATTAAATGAAAATCAATTATAAAGTCAATCCTCCTTAACAACAATATTTGTATGTATGAAATGGTAATCGCATGCGAACAAATGTCCAATGATTTCAAGTGAGAATGATGAAACTGCGGACACTCAAACTCTAGTGGCGTGTCAATTCTCAGTTGAATCAAGCCACTCACTGTTGAAATACACCATGTTTCCCGCTCATCTAATTATCACAGTTATGACTATTCGCACGTACAGCACCTCTGTACGCCTCATAACTTCCGTAATTACATGGTAGATCGGGGAGAGTGGAAGGTAAAACTTGGTTCAACAATGGGACACGAAGTCGATGATAAAATACATATAGCTGTCAGCATGATACATTTGGATGCTTTGTTCTCCAACTTCTCCGCTGAGATTCACAGTAACTAAATTTGTTCTGTCATCCAATGACATTCATTATCAAGTCGTAGCCATAAATAAGAGAGGAAACGTCTTCTTGTTAATTTCTGCTTTATGCCGGATAGATGGAAATTATTGAATCCAACTTGTTCCAATTGTAAGAGTGTAAATCAGCGGGACGAGATTTTTTTGAACAGGATAAGTAATTTTACAGAGTTGTTGAAAAGAAGAGGTGGTCAAAACATTTGATTCACGAGGAGTAAACGGATATGGCTGACAGAAGAGCTCTAACTCCTCACATGCACCAGAAGTCAATTTAAATTTCTATTCTCTCGTACCATACCGCAATTAAAATAGCAGATTTCAAAACTACATCAGCCGACTACCCATTTCCAATAATCAAAACCAATTCATCCCCTTCAACACTCACCCCTGAAATCAAGACCAAAACGCTTGAACCTCAGAAGCAAGCACTAAACGATTTACACTATCCCCCCGTCCCCGTCTGCCCCTCAAAGTATAAAAGAAAGCACCCGAGAAAACTGAATGATCCTATATTTTTCAAAATGACTTAAGTTATGTCGGCTGGTGCCAGATGGTGTAATGACTTTATGGATGGCATATCATGTGCTACGTGCAGCATTGACCTGTGGGTAAAGCCAGAGTGTATAAAGCTGTACGTCGAGCGCCCCGATGGGAGGGGGCGTGAGTAGAGGGAGGTGGGTGGGCGGGGGTTTATTCCCCACGAGAATGTTGCCTCCACTATAGCAGGATGTGTTAAAGTAAGGAAACGAGGAAAGTACGAGAGTGCACATGAACGATATCATCATAGCAAGAAGACATTGTTGCAGAATAAAAAAAAGAGAAAAAGACAATGAATCTCCATCATCCACCTGTCCCATCGCTCATGCAAAATTGTCAATTTCATCTTCACTCGGTAGTAAACACTCGGAAAAATGGAATAATGTCATTATCAGTTGCAGTTGTCGTAATGAAGATAGGACTATTGATTTCAGGATGATATTCATCTCGGTTCGTTACCCACAGTGAGAATACCTCCGGCTGGTGAATCTAACGGAAAACGAGGGCATCGAACGGTTAAACGTGACGTACATACCACATACATTCATTCACTACTCTGCCCCCTCCGACCCCCCAATTTGAATTTGTGTTATTTACCTAGAAATGTGAAATGTGAAATGTGAAATCCTTCATCCACCAAATATCATCACCACCACCATCACCCCCTGTCGAACCATCAAAACAATATAGATTACACTTGCCAGGGAAATAGTTTCACGGTTGGATTTAACGATTGACAATGCTGAGTTGTGACTCTCTAACCACCAGAATTAAATCCTGAACTTTGGGAATGTGAACACAGTCAATAATACACTTGACCATCATCTGCTGGAAGGCTTCACTCGTGATTTTGGCTGTGTACCAGAGTGACGGGTGAATGTTACAAAATGACCACTATGACTCTTAACCGCACTAGCCACTCGAATTATTCGTAAAGCAATTTGGGGGATAAAATCTCATTGCTAGTGAATTCGATTGGTGAATCGGGTATACCTAGGGGAGGTGGTTATAACGATGTTATCCAACAACTGGAGATTGTGGTAACACGGGAACTCGCATTACAATCCCAGGCATCTGGTACATCATGCCTGGAGTCAACATGGCTCTCGCTGGCCTGATCATCAGCTCACCCGACGGGCATTATTGTTTGCTTCTGTTATCCAGCCACCCACCAACAGTGTAAGCCCTCACAATAACCAGTTATGTCTGGTGTATTGATTATGCTAAGTGTAGGGATGATTGAGAAATTCTGGGGGACGGGGGATTGCAAGTGGTCAAGAACCAAATGGAAAGTGTATTATTTTAGATCCAAAATTGTATTGGACTATTTAGGAATAATTGTTTTATTGGGGAACAAGTCATCTCAACCTGTACTGGTACTTTGTGGCAGGTGAAGTGAGAGCCAATTGCTTCACTCATTTTCCTGCTAAATCAGTGACACGCTTAATTATAATATAAAGTCCCCTCGTCAATCGGTATTCAAATTGCTTCAGTTACCCCTCATAGTAAATGAAAAAATTTATTTAAATTTCCGCGGCAAAATGTGAATTTTAGCGGGAAAATTCAAATTTTCCCGCGCTTAGATATATTGATTTTTCGAGAATAGGGTCCACTAATCGCACGGTAGATGGCAGGAGTTGGAGGTGGACAACCAGGGGAGCGCTTTTGCGTGTTGATGTCGACATAAAAACTTTTTTTTTCTCCCATTAGATGGTGCTTCAGTCAACCAATGGACTAACTGGATGCCTTTTGAGACACACAATACCACGTACAAAAAAGTGCATGCGCAACAATCTGCGTGCTTCAAAATTGAAAATTTAATAAAAATTAACTTTTAAGACACGAATCAATATTATTCTTAATATTTACCATTGAATAATCTCCATTACGTCAGTGTTAAAAACAATTGATACAATGCAGTCTGGAAGGGAATGTAGTGTCTACTTCGTGTTCATTCTTTCGACCATGATAATATATTTCGCACCCAGGGAGGTAAAATAAAAGAGGCTTGCTGCAAACCCAACTGCCTTTGTCTTTATCAAAAACTACTGTCTTTCATGAATTTGCCAAATTTTACTTTCGTAGAAAAGTGCAAAATCTGGTGCAGCTCCTCGAGATCTTTCGAACGCAATTGATTTTAGGTCGATCGGCCCATTAGTTCCCGAGATATAAGCGTTTAATCAAATCTAGGGACTTCGATTAATCGCGTATATCTCGGGAACTAATGGGCCGATCGACCTAAAATCAATTGCGTTCGAAAGATCTCGAGGAGCTGAACCAGATTCTGCACTTTTTA